>JAVJIF010027240.1:0-44232 GCA_038442645.1 Agave tequilana | reverse complement strand
TGGTATTTAAGTGGGAAGGATTCAGCCTCAAATCCTTTTAAAAGGACATAAGTTTCTCTCTCTCTACACACACACAGGGATAGACTTGAATACATGCGGAGGATTTGAGCCCGAATCCTTCCCACTCAAACTCAATCCCACAATATTAAATACAAGGTCCACTCTGTTGATCTACATTGTTTAAAGTAACTAAAAATTAAAAATTATGCGCTTTGAATACTTTTTGCCATCCATCAAGTAGGCGTAAAATGGACGATCGAAATAGTGAGTTGGTTAGTTTAACAGTGTATAATATTTGAAACCTAACAAAACTGGTGTGGGTTTTTTTATATGTTTAGATCATGATCAAATGGTCGGATTATGATCAAATGGTTTCATTTTTGTTAGGTTTCATATATATATATATATATATATATGTATGGGTCAAGTGACTCCAACATTCCGATTTTTCACGACCCGACCACACATTATCATATTCATGTTATAAGATGTACGCATATAAAAAATCACGTGATTTGAAGTTCATTTGCTCATTGATCTAATCGTTCCATTTTGTTCTACTGTTTAACAACCGTTAATGTTTGAACCCAAAGAAAATAGAGTAAACAAACTTCAATTCACGTAATTTTTTATATGCCTACATTTTATAACATGAATATGATGTATGGTCAGATCGTGAAAAAAAATCGGGATGTTGGAATTTTAAGCCGTCTTCTTAGATTACAATCTAAGGAGACCTACTAGGAACACTTTTCCTATATATATATATATATTTATATATATACAGACTTAGATCCTATAGAAAGGATTTGCACCCGAATCCTTCCCAACCAAATACAACCCTACAACATTTAAATACAAGATCCACTCCTTTGAAGTTGATTTATATTGTTTCAAGTATCTAAAACCAAAAATCACGTCTTTTGAATACTTTTTGCTTATCCATCAAGTTGGTGTAAAATGGACGGCCGAAAATAACATATTACTTAGATCTATGTCTTTAGACATACAAATTCTTGATCCGACCATTTGATTATGATCTAAATATTTAAAAATCCTCACAGACCAATTTTTGTTAGATTTTAAATATTCTACACCGTTAAACTAACCAATTCACTATTTTCGGCTGTCTGTTTTGCGTCCACTTGATGGATAAGCAAAAAGTATTCAAAAGACGTGATTTTTAATTTTTAGATACTTGAAATAATATATAGATCAACTTCAAAGGAGTGAATCTTGTATTTGAGTGTCCTAAGATTGTATTTGAGTGGGAAGGATTCGGGTTCAAATTCTTTCTATAGGATGTAATTCTCTCCCTCTTCTCTCTCTCTCTCTCTCTCTCTCTATATATATATATATATATATATATATATATATATATATATATATATATATATATATATATATATATATATATATATAAAAGGAAAATGTGCCGCAGATGCTATTTGCGAGGCTATCAAACGGTGCATATGAAACTCTAATCTTCTGTCATTTTTTCATAATCCGATTGCTCATTATGATTTTCATGTCCTAATATATATAGTTTGGAATATAGTAGTTTGGCGATCATATTGTCCACCATTTTATTTCCTTTGATATATTGGGCTGTGATGTGTATGCAGATCAGGAAATTTTACAAGTGTGCAGAGACTTCTTGAAGAATATATGTAAACGAGATTCTTGTAAATACGCTCATCCAGATTCACAAACCAAGGTATACTCATTTAAAACAATGTCTTTGTAGATAATCATGAATTATGCTATATCAGTCCTATTTTATTTGGTTTTTGTTGATGCGCTTCAAAGATGCATTTGGTTGCTGTTCTTGTAGGTAGTGGATGACCAAGTTGAAGTTTGTCGTGATTTTTGTCGTGGAATTTGCCATCGAACTGTTTGCCGCTTTTATCACCCATCAGCTGTCAAGGGTGCAGAGTGAAGCGGACATGAATCCTGCATTGTTTTTCACAATGCATGACATTCAACAGGTTTAAGTGAAATTTTCCTGCATTATCTTTCACATGCTCTTTTCATATATTCACAAACATAAGTTCTGCTTGCATGATATAATTAGATCTAGATAAGTCATGACTGGGCAAACATAAAGCTTAGTATCTTAATGATACTGACATCATGTATGGTAATTGTGCTAATTATTTAAACGTGAAAGAACATCTGTTATCATCAGAGCTTCTACAGGTTGATATTGGGCTTGGGTCCACAAGGACCTGGTTCTGGACCCAAATTATACAGGTAAGGTTTGAAACCAGACCCTACCAACCATATTGTTCAGATCAGCCTGACTCTGTATATTTGGATACTCGATGAATACTTCTTGGATACTCCTATAACATATCTGAAAAGTTACATATTCAAAAAAGTTACAATGTGTCTCAAACATATCAAAGAGGTGCAGTATCCTAGACTAAGGAGTTAAAAATCTAATGCATTAATGTAACAATTTCATTTGACTTGCAGATGCATTTAAATTTATTCACATCTTTAATGAAAAAATTATGGTTGGTCTGGATCTAACTTTTAATTTATATAACTTGGAATCTTTTATACTAATTGAATTATTGTATTTTCTAACTATTGTAGCCTTACTAATCTCTAAATATATAACATTAATTTGGCATACAAATGCACAAACAGTTTTATTATTTCTGTATCCGCAGTGCATTTGTATCCTAAACTTTCAGGACTTGGCATATCATTACCCGTATTTGTCGTATCTGCATACTAGTGTAACCTAGTTTTCAGCCGAAAAGGCTTCTTTAAAACCTTGCAATTCTTTTAATTTCTTTTTTCCCCCTTTATACAACTTTGTAAAGGAATTATACAAGAATACATGAACTGAAGGATATATAAGGACAAGTAAGCAATGCATACTCATCATGGCAAGAAAGAGAATATCAAGTAACTTTGATAGAAACCTGTGGGCTGTTCCTTCTCCTCTTCGCTGAGGTCTTTATTAAGAAAAATGGAGAAAAAAATAAAATTATTATATAGGATGAGGTTCAAAAAATGAAGAGAAAAATATAGAGAATCGCTTTTTTACAACTATCGATTTGCACACCCATTCTCATTTTTTTTTTTTTTTTATATGCTCTAAATATTTGTTGACTGTAATTTCTTATGCATTCCAGTCCAAATTCACTCATTACTCATCATAGTTTAAGTAAATTAAGATTCAGCCGTATGCAGGTTCCCGTCACATGAGATTATATTTCCAAATTTATATCCTTTAATTCTAATGCAACTGCCTTGTGGGTTTTAGTCGTATCCTGCTAGTTTCTTTAATGTTTTTAGTTGAATGCTGATTCATTCTTGTAAGTTGACTGTGAGGCACTCCTGCGTTTCTTCAGTCCAACTGGTAATCCTATCCTGTCCACCTGCTGTTGCTGCGCTTGCTGCGGCTGCTGCCATCACAACCACTGCCGCCGCCGCCGCCTCCGCCTGTTGCACTGACAATATGCTGCAGAAACTTTCTTGGCCATCGGTTGATGTATAACGAGCGTGGTTCTCATCAAACCGGTCATCTGTAACTTGCTTGAGATTTTTCTTTTTTTATGTACAAGGTGCTTGACATTTCTTGGAGCAGATCAATTGTGTACTTGTGAGCAGACCCTGAACTTAAGCATATTTGTTTGCGCAGAAAAGAAAAAAAAAAAAGAGCTCAGATGTTTACTGTAATTGAACATGATGTGGTTTTGCCTGGGCATTGTGGCATGTCTCATTATGTGAATAATCTTTTTCCTCCTGCACACCAGTTTTCAAGTGTGATAATAGTTAATTGCTGCTGCAGGTTATAGATTTGTCTGAGACTTGTTTTGATGGAAACACAAACATCAGTTATCCTGTAGGTTAAAATTTTCATTTTCTGACAAGCCCTTTAGCTGGCCTTAAATTGGCTCATGGGAATTGAGACATCTGAGAGGGCTCGTCTCATTTCACCAGTTGTGGAAATTTCACAAGGCTCAACCTGAACTTGGGCACCACACAATCTGAGTGGAACCCAAACCACTGGGGACCATCCAAAGGAATAACCTTCAATCTCCATTAGACACCAAACCCTACATCCCCATTTCCCCTCGGCTTCGCTTCCCGCTTCATCTCTTCTCTTCAACAGCCTCCCCCAACCTTCTCTTTTGCCAGATCCCCGAGCAAGGGATCCACTTGAAAACTGTTGATTGTACTACCAGTCAAGTACAATCTGTTGTTTGTGAAGCATAACAGAATTTCTAGTGCCATCTTGCTCAACTTATTTCATTGTCTGATCAGATTTCTTGGAGTATCAGCAGAGGCGGACGTCAAAGAGATCAAAGCAGCTCACCGAAGGAGTGATGGCCTCAGAGAAGTTCATGCAGCTGAGAGAGGCTTACAATGTGCTCGGCAACGAAAACAGTCGACAGTTCTATGACTGGACCCTCATGCAGGAGGCCGAGAACAGGTGAGCTGAGAGGATGAGGATGAAGCTCGAGGGACCCCTCGAGCAGGACCTGAGGAACTAGGAGTCGATACCGGACACAGTGGACCGGCTTGGCAGGAAGAACATGAAGCTCAGCGATCAGGCGACTATAGCGTTGATGATTGATGTTGCAATCATCATCTTCCCCATATGCTGTATCATCTATGTGGTCTTCTTCCAGGAACCGTGCCGAGTTCCAATTTTCATTAATGTTGAACAATCATAAAGATTAATACATAATTAGAAGGTAAAGAAATAGTATATCTAATGCTTGTATAATGCCGAATGGGAAAGCTGCCACTCACAATTGACCAAAAATTGGAGCTTAACAAGCATCTTTAGATGTTCAAGTAGTGTTGAAACTCAATAACGTGTGAAGTACAGAAACAAGATATCTAACGTTTGTTTAATGGCAGCAGGTGGGGAAAATCTCTTGGAGGAAAATTGGAGCTCAAGAACCATCTCTAGAAGTTCAAGTAGTTTTGACACTCCACAATCTTGACAACTGAGTCGTCGCCAATCTTCTGGAATATGACAGCGCGATCATAAGGCTTCAGTATTCCGACTGATTTGCCGTAGTTCAATGCAAGTTTCACGCCCGTCTCCTCACTTGAGCTGACCTCGCTAGCCTGCCATGTGAAGAATGAATGTCAGCAAAGTTGACGCAGATCAGGTGAAGAATGAACGTCAGCAAAGTTAAAGACAGATTAGCTATGGCATCTGCAGTAATACGCAGGTCATCTCAAACTCTGGCCTTACTATTCGCCTAACCAAAATAATCCTAAGATGATAATATGTTACCAAGTTTGGTTTCATTATACTCTCTTTAATGGAACACGTGGGCAAAAAAATAGCACAAAAGCCAGTATCAAGTTCAAACAAGCATATCATCAGCTAAATTGTATGATAAATTATTGACCTCAATGTCCCCTCATGGTTAAATTCTGTGATATAAGAGAGAGGATATAATCAAATACCCAACAACCTGTTTGTTCACTACTTGAAAATGAGGAAAAACCACTGGTACTTAAGCAGTTCAAGTGGCCTACAAACACCGAACACTTATTCCCCTCTAAGGTACTAGGTTACTGCATTAGACGATATAGCATGAGATAGAGCTTACGATATTAATTTCGTTACAGCCTTCCAGAATTTATCGAAGAAAGATCAAGGCTACTGATGACTTGAAATGAAATAATACGATTCGGTAGGTTCCTATTTATCAGTTATCACTTAGTAATAAGATATTTTGCTGTCATTTTATAGCTTACCGTTTTAGGACTGGCCAGAACTGGGTAGACCCCTCTAAGTCCAAGACATTGCCTAGCCTGCATCATAGGAAAAGGGTAAAATCAATATTAGCTACTTTCTTCGAGTTCTAAAAAAATTCTATAAACAACTTAAGCTATACAAACGAGCCATTGTTATCGGTTCTGTAGGCCAAAATTTCAGTACCTGAGTATTTCCGGGGAAACTTAATTTTGGTGAATCTGCACGCGGGATTATAACAGCCAATACCGGCATAGAAGGCCTATACTTTGCAACTAACCTGCGGGTGCAGAATTACAAGGATCAATTTATCAATCAATTTCCTCTTTATGACCCATTGGAAAGAGGAGACATGACTAATATAATGGATGATTTAATATATAGAGCAAGAGAGAATTTTTACTTTGCAGCCTTGCCAGATGAAGTGAACACGACAAGTGCTGCAGCCTTGACTTTGATTGCCGCACGGACCTTTAAACAAAAACCAAACTTTAAATTTGATATTTCATCTGAATAATCATATGAAAGAGGAAAGCACAAGATCACAAAAATAGATTGCATGATTTTACCGCTGATGATGCTGCAGATTCTGCATGCGACATTGGTTGTCCGACATATTTAACTATTTTTTAAACTGAAGAGACTGATTGTAAACATTCTCAGCCTACAAAACAGACAAAATGCCACCCAATATATTTACTCAAGAATTTATCATTCACAAATCAAATTGTGTATGAATTAAAATACAGGGAACTTACTTCGGCACAGATTCTACCCACAGTCTTTATTGTGTCAACAGGATAGAGTCCTCGAAGTGTCTCAGCACCTAATAAGATACCATCAGTTCCTGCAGTAAGAGGAAATCATGTTATCCCTCAAGAATTTAAGGACACTGTCAACAATAAATATATCAACAACCAAGAAAATAACAGACCATCCAGGACAGCATTGGCCACATCAGTTGCCTCCGCACGAGTTGGACGCAAATTCTCCGTCATTGTGTCCACTACCCTAGTAATTATGGCAGGCTTCCCAGCCATATTGCACTTGTTAACAGCAGATTTCTGAAAAAGAAACACCTGCACCATACAGGGAAACTTTAGTTTTGAGTGTAACTGACAGAGGAATGAACAAACTCAGTGACAGATTTACACAGGGTTCTTGATAAAACATACATATGGATATGTTGATGCATACACACAAGATTTCCACACACCATACCAACTGGAAGTTGTATGAGATGTGGAGAACAGATAATAGTAGAGCGCTGTGATACATTGATGCATCACTAGCAGACTGGAAAGGCCCACAAATATTCATAGATGTGCTAGATGTGCAAAATGGGCAATGTATTCCATAAGTATATAATATTTACACATTTTATATGTAAAATCAAATTATATTAGATAGACCCAACACAGTCCTTGCCCAAGAGATACCATAATGTTGCATTGGTTCAAGCGTTTATCAGCTATATACTCAATGGAAGTTACATAAGAGGGTTGGATGCGAGTGTGACAAACCTGGCTCTTTATTTCAACATGCATAGTCATCCATAGAAAATGGAACACTCAGCAACCTAAATCATTCGGGAGGTTAACATGACATGCAGTACTTTTGCAACCTAGGGTCTCAGCAAGATTCTAATTTGCCATCCTGCAAACCTTCGTGCAATATATGCAGTTTTTTTACATTTTTGAAGGATTTAGAGGGATAGTTCTAGAAGAAATTGGGGCCAAAGATCGATGCATGCCTAAAGTTTGTAATACTCAAAATCTGGGGATTCTAAATATCTTGGAGGTTGATTAATCCAACTCAGCACCGATAAAGCAAAAATGCTGGATAAATGCGATGATATTGAAAAATAGAGCATTCAAGGCATTAAAAAAAGAAAATTTCAACTCTCTTTTCCAAATACACTCCCAAGATATAATAGCTTTGTTTCCTTCATTCAGCCGATGAATCCAACAGATTATACATTACAATATACCTCCAACTAAATCAGGCATCAGGTGTGGCTGTTCTCATTCAAGAGAAAGGATATGCATTATTACATTGTACTATACCTGTAGTGTGGATGTGTGGAGGGATGTTGTAGAGCCAAGTCCAGACTAAAAAGAGTGGTGTCCTGTACAGTGTTTTTTTTTTTTTTTGGGGGGGGGGGGGGGGGGGGGTAGGTATTGCCACTTTTAGGATTAGACAAGTCCACACAAAATGAGCTTCTCGGAATTCTAGATTCACCAAGTACAATGGGATTATCTTAAGAAATATAGGTTCCCACCGTGTTGGCTATGATTTATATTAGAATTAGGACAATATGTCCAATACACTAACTAAATAAAGAATATAAGTCTGTCCACAGATGAGCTTATATAATGACATTAATAATTGAGATATGAACTGAACTTGAGCCTTGATTAGCAAACTAGCAAATTTCTAACCTTCTCTGGAGGAAGATCTATTCCTAAATTGTCACGAGAGAGAATGATACCATCTGATTCTTGGAGGATCTCATCAAAATGCTCCAAACCCTGAACAATAATAATTTACAAAAGATAGGGAAATCAACCATTTTACTAAAAATCAAAAGAAGACCGCATAAATTAGAACAAGCGTAATAAATCACATGCGAATGTAAGTTTCATTAGGTGAAACAAACATTAACTTGATGTATGTATTTCGATATTAAACAAGAGTACTCACCTCCGCATTTTCAACTTTAGCATAAATCTGAGTCTCGCGAAGATTATGAGTTTCGAGAAAATCTCTAAGCTGTATTAACATGTAATCAAATGTAATCAATGTTATTGTTTGGAGACAAAAAGCCGGGGAAAAAAATGAATGGCAACCAACAAGGCATTTTTGTTCCTATACATCTGCAATGAGCTAATTAAAACAGAAACAATATAACCATCAGGCTAATATAATTGCATAGGATCCAGTGCACAAGTGTACTGAATACAAAAGAGAAACACGTGAATATAGATGTATGTAGCAATGACCAAAAAAATTATCCCATTTATTCCCATTAGTATGTAAATGATATACATAAGATTGACTTTCCCTTTTTTTTTTTATCAAAGTAATTAAAAACAATATGTGCAATGAGCATGCAGTTCTGAAGCGTTACTTTGCTGCAAAGTTGTTTTAAGGTATTCTCCTTTTTAAACACAGATACTTGGCTGTTTTTTCTTCACCCAACACATTTTCCGGACATGTCAAACATTTAAAGTGGAATTACTGCCAACTTTGAATTAGCTAATTGCTATCTCTCATGTCAGTACCTGAAAGTTGCATAAAATGGCATGTCTAATACTTTTGTTAGATTGATAGAACAAGCCATATTATATCAGATTAAAGAGGCCAATGACGCTTCTATCTCAAAGATATAGGAGCATCTGTTGAACACATTGTTTGCATTGTAGTCTGTAGCAAGTAAAGGTTACATGGTATTAGGAAAGGCAACCTAGATACCTCTTTGGTTTGCATTCTTACAGTGCAATGCAGACAACCATTAAGTAATCATTGTAATGGTAGTAAATCATTAGAAAATTTGCTTAAGGAGCAATAATATCATTGGAATATATTTAAGAAAGAAAGAGATAGGCCTATATATCAACTGAGAATAAATTAAAATAAACTCACTTCCCGCACATCTCCTGCACTTCGGGTATGAGAAAGAGAAATAATATCAACTGTATTGCGCAGTCCCCAAGTTGAGATGACCTAATAGGAAATACTTAAAATATAAGATTCATAAAGACTTTAAATACAACAAAGAAAATCATAATAATCAGCACAGAAATATTGATATTAACCATTATTACAGGAATTGAATGCCTTAACCAACAGTCATTATCTCATATCTGTATTGAACCAGATTTCAGGAATAATAAGATCCATTAAATCTGAAAATTCTAACACCCAGCCGTCGATCAGATGTCGACCCCAGGTAATTGTTCATTTGATCTTCATAATCCCCATGATTTTTAAAAAATGAGAAAGCCTATCAGGACACCTAGAAAGCCTGTAATAGGGTAGCGGAACCCACCAAATTGGTATCAATTTAAGCAAATGTGACATGATACAAAAACTCGAAGGTTTCCGTAGAAAATCTAAATATGGATAAAAGAAGGGAATGCTCAATACAAGGACATATCTGCATTCCTGCGGCCAAGATTCAAACTGACATAGTTTCCTCTTGCAAGTGGCAAGTCCATAAGGTTTTAAAAAAACAAAAACATAAACAAAACTTGAGCAAATTGCAAGTCCATTAACTTTTTTTAAAAAAAATAAATAAAAACTAGATCAAGATTCATTGTAAATTACTTCATCTGCCAATAAATCGGTTTTAACATTATTATAGCTAGACACGAGCAAATACAGTTTATGTTCATCAAGACTTGTGACACATGCATGGTAAAAATATTTACCATATTTTGGATGAAGTTACCTCTTTATCAGTATGTGTCAAAGTAGGTAAGTTGATCCGGACTTGCGAGACATGCATAGTAAACATGAATCCGGCAAGAACAGCACTATTCTTGACAAGACATATTACATCTTGACCACTTGTCTCCTGTACCTACATGGGAGACTTGCTTAAAGTACATAAATTTCATCATGGATAAAATAAAAATTAAAGATTTTACCTCAAGCCATACAGAGGTCGTCTCACTCCCTGTAAAAAGATACTGCCCAACAAATATGGTGTCACCCCTTTTAACAGCCTGCAATCCATAGGAAACAGTATCAATATGACTTACAGAAAGTAGAGAGTATGGCTGATTATTTAGTATAAACACCGGGGTAAAGAAAAAGTCCCCTGGCAGCAAATGTCACTTATTTCCTCCTTTATGTGTGTTCCCTGAAATACCTTGTGCTGTTCTTCCACATGAAGGGGAATGTTGGTTTAAATAATATGCATGCTCCTTAGGTAGGGATTTGAGCATTCTTGTTAAAGAGGTTATCTAAACACTTAGATTCCAGTTATCTCCAAGACTTGGGCATATATGCAAGATGTACATATGATCTTTGAATATATGCCTTTATTGGATAGCTCATAGCTGAAGTTGTTTAAACTAGTCTCTTATGAACTTTCCCTTATGGATGATTTGTAGCTATCCTTAGAAGGAAATTGATGTATGACATGTAGCTATCCTTGTATGTATGAGTTTCAGCTCGAATGAACATTTACGTACGTTTCATAATATTCACATGAAACAGGGTGGGGTCATCCACCTTTGGTTCAAACAATAAAAGTTAGCTTAAGCTAGAAACGCCAAAAGACCTTAGAGCGGAGTTGTTTTCTATGCTGATTCTGATAAAAGCAATCTGCAGCTTAAAAAACATTTTAACTTTATCCAAACCTTAATTCATGGATAAGTTAATGTGAATATTTGGTGTCATGCATATTCTGAGAGTCCTGAGTGGCTGAGTGTTTTTTGAATGGTGTTTGAGACTTTGAGTAATAACATGTTGCTTAGTTTATTGGTAAATATACCCTCATTACATGTTTATCTACCTGCCAGTATGCATATATTTTGCAATGTTTTAAGCACTTTATCATCAGAAATCCACAATGTTCTGATATCAAAAAAATATAACTTAGTCAAGCCTCCTTAGAAGGGCAAGGTGGGAAACCCCAACTCTCCATGGGACCTCGTAATAGGGGGGAGTATATTCCTTTACTTTTTAACTCTCAAATAGAATTTTGATCATTTCCACGAGCAACAAGACAACCACTTGATTTTTATGAAATATAGGTATCAAGAAAGTTGAAGCCCCGCACCTTTAGTCCACAACCAACCTACTTCTCAAGAAAAATATATAAAGCATAACTGTAGTATGACAACATTTCCTGAAAGATGGGGAAAACATGAAATGTAAATACTGCAAAATCCTAAAACCTTAGGTTTTGCTAAGAAATGGCATTAAAAGTTAAAACCTTATGTTTTTAACTTGACATCAATGTCTCCATCAGTTAAACTCACCAAATGCAGTAGAGAAGAAGTAAAGTAATGATTTATTCTACTTCTCAGTTCCTTTTTTTATCTTTTAAATAAGATATTTTCCCAGTCATTAAAACATCACTAGACATCCATAAAAGAAATTACATCATTTCAAATATACCAGGAGCCATCATTGCATTCATATTATTATTATCTTCCAATAAGCACTATAAGCATTACTCTCTCTCTCTCTCTCTCTCTCTCTCTCTCTCTCTCTCTCTCTCTCTCAATAAATAAATAAATAAATAAACCCTCTGCAACTATTAAACCCTCTCCAATTACTATAAAAATGGAATCTGACTAACAGAAGAGTTAAATATTTATATGAATAAGAGATGTTTACCTGGCAAGATCAGAATAGTTGATAGGTAAAACCTCAGCTGAGGGAACTTTCGAAAGGTTAGGAGTTATACTGACACAATCACCAGCTTTTAATTCAATCGGGTTTCCAGTTGCATTGGAAACTTGTAGTTCCGGGCCCATGGTGTCCAGCATCACCTGAAAAACAGCTCTTTAGGTGGCTAACTTCCAAACGATCAAATCCATACCAAAAACTCTGAATACAAGATGTTACAAAGTATGCTTAAATTTGCGCTGTCTTAACTAGAACAATATTAGTGAAATCAATGGGAAATGATTTGAGGACTCCTACGATAATCTCAAGTATCATATATTACCAATAGTTTTGACACACTAATTTCTATCATTTATAACATATTTATGTAATGACCTAGCATATAGTGCTTTGTGAAACTTTAAATGGTCGTGTAAAAAGGATGCACGAAAATCGGCAACTGATGTATGCAAACAACTGTATCTTGCTCCCTCATTAATTCCAACTGCTACAGTATCATGGACATTGATAATACAGATAATATCCTGATGTATTTCTGTAGTAGTTGGCTACATGAGATCTTCTAATAAACTCGAGCAGAAATAGAGAAGGGCATGGTTTGTAACTTACTGCACACAGCTTATTGACATTCTTCGTGGCTGTCCTAAGATTATCAAGAGCCTCCTGATGATAGTCAGCATTTTGCCAAGAAAAATCGAATCGTGCAACTGCCACTCACAAGGCAAATGAACATAATCAATGGAAGATAACTTAATTTTCCTTTAAAAAAAACAGAACATAACTAAATATTTTTTTACAAAAAAGCATCCACCATACAAACCTGACATTCCTCCTAATAGGCATTCCTCAATTGCTTCAACAGAATGTGATTTTGGCCCAAGTGTCCCAACAATTTTAGTTAAAGATGGGAAAAAGCTCTGCAATTTTGAAGGCCTTCAGTATCTATCATGTAATTTTATTAGGTAACATTTAAATTATGAAAATAAAATTCTAAGTATAGATGGCAAAAATGGACATGCTGACTAGTAAACAATAAGAAAGTAGAGTGTATGCCATTACAACAGGCCGATAAGCATATGTTCCTTACAATATTATGTACAATTAACACCAGTTCTTTAACTATACGTCTACAATAATTTGCTTGTATAAAATCCTAGCTGTTATATTCTTAATCCTACCATACGATGGCTTAATGTACCCAAGCTCTTAAATGAATATCACAAGTTATTATTTGTATATGTATGTTAGTGTTGTGATATCATTTTTATTAAAACTGTATCATTTAACTGAAAATAAGAAAGAAAAAAAATCACATCTCAAATTCCTCAGAAGGGAAGAAGAAGCAAAAGGGGTAAGAATCAAGGACCATCAACGAAGGGAAGAATTTAGTACTTTGATTTTATTTTAAGATAGATAAACATGAAGAAAGAAAATTAATCTTCCTAATAGATGATATATTATGATACTTCATTTAAGTTAAAATTGATCAGTTGCATCTGCTATAAACTTGATTGTCTAATCGATAAACTTCTTTGGGAGGATATCTAATTTTATGAATGTGACAGCTTTCTTATGAAAATGATATCCTCTCATGCAAATTTTTTTTTTTTTTAAAGAGAATTCAAAACCTATTCCAATAAACAAATTCTGAGAGCATAATACACTTTGAAGACATCATGCAACACAATGAAATGCAGATGACAGAGCAAGAACAAGATTTAACATCTACATAACCAGGAAAAATCTCCAAAGTAATAAGGGAAAAAGAATTCATGTGATCAAGAGAAGAGAACAGTTAACTGAAAATTAAAAGGGGAAAAAAGGAATCATCTCTCAACATTTGCATACAGATCATTCATTCAATTTCCTAACAAGAGAAAAAGAGAAAGAGGTAAGAATCAAGGACCATCAATGGACTGAAGAATTTCGTACTTTGATTCTATTTTCAGCAAAATGTTTAATCTTTCTAATTGATGATATACTATTCAGATGTCGTTCAGTTAAGATTGATCAATTGGATCTTCCTGAATTCTTTAATCATTCTAATTGATAATATACCATCTAATTTCACGAATTTGATTACTTTTTTTTCATGAAAAAGATCTCCCTTTTACGCATATCTTTAGAGATTTTTAAACGTAGTCCCAATAAACGCAGATCAAAGTGCAGGAACAAGAATTAACAACTAAATAACCAAAAAAAAAAAAATTCCAAAACAGAGAAAAAGAAGAAAAAATAATCAGATCAAGAGAGAAGAGAACGGTTACAGGCGTCGCAGTGGTGAGAACAGAGGCGAGCCTGACGGGCTCCTCCAGCACCATTTGCCCTCCTTGCATCAGATCCGAGATCTTGCGGTAAATCGAAAAAGGTTCGGGTTTAGCGACGCAGAAGAAAGGGGAAAGAAAACTAGGGTTTTTTTTTTTTTTTAATGCGATTCTCCCTCTTTGATTGATGAAGAATCGAGTTCGCGGTGGAGGGAAAAAACTGGCGGTATATAACTTAGTCGCGGTGGGGCCCACCGAGAGCTTTTCTTGGGGGAGAGGAGAAAAAGCGGAGAGAACGGGCGCCGGAAGAGTCGTTGATCACGTGGGGCCGGTGTCAAATCGACGGCCAGAAAATGATCATAGCCGCATCGCACGTGTACTGCGGAGGAGGAGCCCCCGTGCGTTTCTGTCAACCGTCACGTGCAAGGAGTTTTTTTTTTTTTTTGTCAGATTTTTTTTTTTTTTTTTGGCCGTTTGAGGTTCCATTTTGATGGTGTCTAAATCAGGGGGTTTCCTTTTCTAAGATTTTGGTTAGATTAAAAAAAAAAAAGTAAATATTCTTGGCTAATATTAATCTAGTTGGTAAAAGGTTTGAATTCGATTCTCTCTATCCCCACCAGCAACTTCGTAAAAAGTTGGCTCATTATGATGCCAATGGGCAGAATATGTTCTTCACTCACCCTTCATAAAAGTTGCATTTCTTTTTTCTTGTGTGGGGAGTCTGCGAGCCTTTTTCCAAAGAGAATAGAGTAATGTTATTTTATTGGTTTTTTTTTTATGAGTAATGATATCTGTATTATTTTTTTTATACTATATTATACTACTACTCTATGAATTGTGAGTGACACCCTCATGAAATGTGACTTTCACCCTCATTGATTGCTAGTGTGACTCACAATTCATAGAGTAGTAGTATAATATAGTATAAAAAAAAGTAATGCTGTTATTAACAATTTTTTTGTACTATATTATACTACTATTCTATGAATTGTGAGTAATATCCTCATGAATTGTGGCTCTTACTCTCATTAATTGCCAGTGTGACTCACAATTCATAAAGTAGTAGTATAATATAATATTAAAAAAAAGTACAAATAGCATGGTAATCTAATAGGGAAAGACCTTCTCCAAAATCATTTATCTTAGTCCTAAAGGAAAATTACTCTGATGGTCTGACCTTCAACCCTCAAAATCTGTTAGGATTATGACGTGAATACGTAGTGAAAGTTGATTAACGTCGGATTTGGCAATTTTCTTTTCTGGATCTGTTTTGAGTCCGAATTGGATTCAACTTTCCTTTATTCTAATTGAAGGTGTTTTGAGTTCGAGTTGGATTCATATTTCTTATATTCTGATTGAAGGAGTTTGTTTAGGATTAGGAGAGTTCTATGGTCTATAAATAACCCCTTAGGGGTGGCCTTCAATGTATTCTAAGAGAATCCTATGAATTTGTAATTCCTAAGGGTGCAATTCATCTAGGTGAGAAATTCATGAGAGAAGCTTAGCCACAAAGTTTCACTGTTCTTGACGGCCATCAAAGGCTTGTAACTTCTCAGCGTGAGGTGTAAGTAATTCTTATTCTACTCCTTCAAAGTTTTATAAAGTTTCTCCCCCTTCTCATGTGAACGTACACGCGATCTGTTTGATCGGTGGAACTACGTTATATTGTGTGTTAGCTTTCTATTTACTTTAGAATATCTTCTTCTTCTCCTCTTCAAGTTGCCTTAGTAGATCCTGTGGTTTGTATCCGTTGCGCCGCCCTAGTCGATACGGTCGTGGCGGTTGAAATCATCCAGAAGGGGGTGAATAGGTGACTAGCTAATCTAATGATGAATTAATGCGGAATTAAAACTATTTATGCAAACTAAAAACTATTATGCTAAATACACCAAGTATAACACAAGAGTGTAGCCGAATTTCCCGGTGAAGGGTTCTGGACTATCTCCTCAAGATTCCTTTAGATAAGAGTTGAGGTACCGCTATGGCTCTCTTGGTTGAATACAAGTGTGAGCAAACAATCCCAAGCATATAACAATTAAGCACAAGATATATCAAGCATGTAAAGATATAAGCAATGTTAGTATGCAAGATATAAAAACAAGTGAGAGATAGAGAGAGCAATCACAAACATAGGAGATTTGTTTCGAGGTTCGAGCACCCTTGCTTTACGTCCCGCCTTCAACACTATGAAGGATTTTCACTATAAACGATCCCACCGGATCACACAGTGCCGCAATACCTACAAGGAGTTTACACTAGAACTCTTGGACTCACTAGTTCCTCTCTTGTTCTCGCAAGAACAATACACGCAAGCACACTAGCTTGCCGAGGCCGCACCTCTACATCGAGCTCTCACTAGAACCCGAAACAACGCGAACCCGCAAGTCTGCCTCCTCAAATACAAAGTAGAACACTTGGTGATCTAAATACTTTGATCACCTAAAAACACTCTCACAAAAACTCTCCTATAGGATGGATATAACAATGGATAGCTCAAGTCTGTGTGAGAAAAACAAGGATTGATTTGGTGGTGAAACACTCAAGAAATCACTTTTGAAAACTCTTGATAAACTCTCCTTTTGATTTGAAAATATTGTCTCTAAAATAAGTGGAGATAAACACTAAAAAACGTATCAAAAACTAGCTTGAAAACCCACTTAAAACATTGTAGAAAACAGTCCAAGGGAGCCCCAATTTATAGGCTCCTAAAATATGACCGTTGGAAGACAACTCAGCAGTCTGCCTGCTGTCGGTCGACCGCCAGCTGTCAGATTTCCGACCGTTGGGAAAAGAGGTCGACCGGTTGGTCGACTGTAAACTGGCAAATGACCTAGCGGTCGACCGCCCGGTCGACCGGGCCATTTACAGAGAGCAGAGACTCTCTGTCGGTCGACCGTGCGGTCGATCGGCCCTTGCTGTGCACGTTTATGCACATCGGTCTACTGGAGTGGTCGACCGACTTCTGGCTCGGTCGACTTTCCAGTCGATCGGCAGAAGGCCAGTCCAATAATTTAGGGATTAAAATATGGTCTTTTTACCTTCAATAAATTCCCATAAATTCTCATAAATTCTTCAAAAATAAGTTCAGTGGTATACTTTGATATACAAACATGTTTGAGTAAAAATCAAAACATGTTCCAAATATTTTGAACTATTTTTGTAATATGAAAGTTTTGCCTTAAACAAAAACCTGTATTTTCCAAAATCGATTTTTTCAAAACTTCTCCAAATACAAAAAACAAGATATTCTAAACACTTTTTAAGCTTAGTGTGTATGAATATGATCCACTACACATATATGATGTAATATCTATATTTTTGACATTAAGCTCTAAAATAAGTTTTGATAAAACACATGTATATTTTTAAGCTTAAAAATCAAATCGATATTTTCCAAAATGAAAAACTCTTTTATGAAAACCGATATAAATCTTGTGGGTGAGTGTATATGAACTTGAGAAATCCATCAACTAATCTATCCTTTACATTTTATCTAAAAACAAAATCTTGACACTTACAAAACTCGACACAAGTCTCCTTGGAAATCTTCTCTTGAAGGTCTTCTTCTCCTTCTTGACTTGGTCCAAAACTTGATCCAATGAATTACACTCCTCTTGAGTACTTGATGCGATCTTGATGCGCGAGCTATTGAATCAACACGTGCTAGCTACAAATTTTTGACTTGAAATTCTTTGTTGAAGCTAAACACCAACTAAGATTTTGATCAAAATATTTGATACTAATTAAACACAAGATTATTAGTATTATAACTACATGAGTTAATTATCATCAAAACTAAAGTGAGGGGCCTTTGGGCCAACAATCTCTCCCTTTTTGATGATGACAAAACTCATGGAGTTATATATGCATGGATTAAAGTTAAGCCTCATAGAAGCTCCCCCTTAACTCATGCATAACAATAAACAAATTGATATTCAATGAAGTGCATAAAGCTAAACAAAGATATATGCATAAACAAGGTGAGAGAAACATGCATAAATCAAAAATTCTTCTCCCAAAAACTTCTCCCTCTTTTTGGATAAACTTTCAAAATCTTTCTCCCTTTTTGTATAAATATAAATAAACTCAATATATTGCATAAACTCAATTTCTCAAATATGCATATATAAACTCAAAATCATTCTCCCCCTTTTTGTCAATCATCAACAAAGGGTGAAAAAATAAATCAACAATAAATATATATATGCGATATACATTCATGAAGAGGAAGACGTTAAGTTAGCTCCTCTACATACATGCATTACATGAAGGAGGGATGACAAAACCCTAACTAACATAAAGCATAATATATAATGCATAAGTGGAGATGTTAAGCTCCCCTACACACGTGTACCACATAAAGAAGAGATGTCAAGCTCCTCAATATAAGATACACTTAACATGAATCTATATATAGAAGAGATGTTAAGCTCCCCTTGCATATAGGCAATTCATATCAAAATAATTTTAAAAACACTTTAAAGATAAATTTTGAATTAAATTTTGAGATATCACTTGTAAGCAAACAAAAATTTAAGACACCACCAGAAATTGTTTTCTAAGATATCACAAGATTTTTGATACTAATTGAAATTGAAAATGAAAATTTTTGATACCAATTGAAATTTAAACATTTGTAAATTTTGATACTAATGAAAGTAAAATATTTTATATTTTGATACCAATTAAAAATATATGGTAAATTTTGACATCAAATAAAAGGCAAACATTTTTGATACCAATTGAAATCGAAACCCAATTAAAATCAAAACATATTGATACCAATTTATGTATATTGTAAATTTTGATATCAAATAAATGGTAAAAATATGAAGTATATTTTGATACCAATTTAAATACCAATTGAAAATAATGCATAAGCTTATTAAAATGTCAATTGAGATGCCAATTGAAATTAAGATTTAAGTCAAGCTTAGCATAAAATAATTTGTGCTATAAACATGTAAGAATATTGTAAATCAAGCACAATCAAATCATATGTATGTATGAAAATAAAAATATCAATAGAAATTGATATTATTTAAAATTTGAAGCATACATATATAAGAAAACAAATATAAGTATACAAAAATAGAATTCCATGAAGTTCATGTGTATTACTCATACCAATCTACCCTATTCATGCACATGATAAAAGGATTTTCAATAAGGCTCACAACGATAGTCGCCCATTCATCCGCCCTTAAAAGGGTTGGTTGGGGTTTTCAAAAATAAGAGTTTGAAAATATTTTGCAAAATTTGAAAACTCTACCCATCGAAGAATAAATAACTAGTTTAGAGTAATTTTTAAAAAACTAGTTAAAGATTCTTCAAGCATGAAAACGAAACATATATATCTCATGAATCATACTAAATACATAAAAGTTGACACTCGAAATCTATAAAGCTCAAAAATTCTCATGAAAATAATGTCATGAGTAAACAAATGAAGTGTGAGAGCACAAGAATCATGTGAATAAGCATTTCATAAAATAATCAATAAAGCTCAAAATTGAACATGAATTTCTTTTACCAAAAAATATGAAAATCATAAAAAAGTATTAAAAACAAACTTTAAGGTATATGTATGTTTTATCCAAAATTAACAATATACATACATATCCAAACATAAAAGAGTCTATAATATAATTTGCATGAAGGCAAGAGACTCAAGCGTATACATGTATATTTATTAGTTTTAGATAAATATAACATATACATGAAACAAAACATGCACAAAGATAGGCAAAACAAGTGTAAATGAGGAAATTATCAAAACTAGGTTATACATGTACATGTAATGAGTACAAATGAGCAATAAAGTGCAAACATATAAGAATCAAATGTTGTTTACTACTTGTACACATATAGACATAAGTTTTAATGACAGCTACATCTAAACAAGCATTCACCTCATGAAGCACAAAACATGATCATAAAACATGCTAAAAATCATCAAATGTAAAAGCATGTAAACTAAAAGGAGTTTAGAGATAGTTACCAAACCATAAGAACTATATTCTAATTCTCCAAAACATGGTGGTCCTCCCACCAAACTTTCTTGATAGCGGTGCATCAATTGTATGTCCATCTAGCCCATGCATCCACTACCAAGGCACCAACCCTCTCACGTCATGTGAGAGCCCACACCTACATCAAACACAAGAGGTGGGAATTTTGATACCCATTTTCTTTTGGGTCCATAGGGGTTAGCATTGTTCGGAACCTAAACATTTTTATTAGCAAAATTTATAGAATTTAACTTATCATAACAAAACTTTACTAAATGGCCTTTGCGGTCGTAATGTGTACACTTGTACACTCTAGCATGCACATGTGAAGGAGTGTGATCATGATATACAAAGTGTGCATATATGTGCTGTGGGTGATATGCATGTATATGTGGAGCTTGTTTTCTTTGAAATAAGGTTTCCAATTTGAATTATTAAATGCACAATTGCTTAAAGTTGAGCTTAAACAATTTATTTCATTTTTCAAAATTTGAATCTCATTTTTATTAATAGTTGCATGAAAAGCATGGTGAGAATGGGAATCAACACTCCTTTTCTTTTTAGAAATATTTTCCTTTTCTTTTGAAACAAATTTTCTTTACAAAGAGTTATTTTCTTCCAAAGCAATTTCCTTATCTTTTTTCACCAAATTTATTTTATTGTTTAAAGAATTATTTCTTCACAAAGATCATTTAATTTAGAAGTCAAGAAAATATTATCCTTTTTAAACATATCATTTTCTTTTGAAATACATGCAAATTTATTTTTAAGAGAATCATTTTCTTTTAACGAAGAAGTGTTGTTCTTTTTCAATTTATTATTATCCTTTTTAAGCAAGTCATATTTTTCAAGAAGTTTGACAAAAAGATGCAAGTTCATCATAAGATATGTCAATATCTTCTTCTAACTCGGATTCAGAATTTACCTCAATGGGGTTATCTCCTTGGACCATATAGCACAAGTTGGAAGCATCACTTCCACCATTCGAGTCACTCCCGCATAATATTGCTTTTGTCCGCCGAGGGAGATTAAAGTGTTCCATACTACAAAAGCCGAATCAAAATTAGAAACCCTAGATAAATATTCATCATTTAGGGTTGACTTTAAAGCATGGATGGCTTTTATTGGCCCAGAGGCCTTCCACTCTAGTTTTGATGATGATTAACTCATGTAGTTATAGTTTACTAATAATCTTGTGATATTTAGTTTCAAATATTTAACCAAGATATTAGTAGGTGATTAACTTCAATAAAGGTGTTATGGAGCTTTCACATGGTGATTCAAGAGCTCAAGCGTCAAAGTTCATATCTAGCACTCGTTGGAGTCAAGCTCGGTGGATCACGTTTGGATTGAGTCGACTTGGAGACGGCGCTCTACAAGAAGACCTCAGTTTGTTTTAGAATAGTTAGTTTAGATCTATTGTTAAAGATTAGATAGTGTGGTATGCTCAAGTTCACAACACACACTTGTTTTAAGTTTCATGTTTATTGGTTTTGGTTTTCGGTTTAATCGATCTTTGTTTTCATGAATAGATAGAATCAAAACAAGTTAACATGGTTTAATGTATATTAGATTTGATCCATATACATGTATGCTTCATATTCTTAGAATAACTTATTTTGATAACCTATTCATGTATTTGGGTTTTGTATTTAAACAAAACTTATTTTCAGAATTAATGTCAAAAACATTGATATATATCTCTTTCATGTATATTGGATTCTAACTATATACTATATGCTTCAAAGTTGTTTAAATATCGTGTTTTTTTATTTACATGTGTTTTGGAAAAATCGGATTTTCAAAAATCTAAGTTTTAGAAAATACAGAATTTGGTTTTAGGCAAAATTTCAAGGACACAAAAATGGTTCAAATAGTTTAAAAAATGTGTTGAATCTTTTTCACACATGTTTGTATTTCAAAGATCTAACATGAACTGATTTTTGTGGAATTTATGAGATTTTATGGGATTTATTTGATAATAAAAAGACCAGTTTTCAAGTCCTATATTTTGCCCTACCAGGCTCTAGCGGTCGACCGGGACGGTCGACCGGACCAGTGATCGGTCGACCAGACCGGTCGACCGATGTGCACAAGACGTGCATAAAGGCTAGTATGTTTGGCTGGTCGACTGAGCAGTCGACCGACTGAAGTCAGCCCACTCTCGGGTTGGCCCGGTCGACTGGGCGGTCGACCGGCCAGAGAGCCATTGCTCTCTGGTTCTGGGCATGGTTGACTGGGCGGTTGATTGGAGGGCTTAACGGTCAATTTTTTGACTGTTGGCCGGTCGACCGGCCCGTTGACCGCGGAAGGCCAATCTGGGCCTTTTCTGCTGCCAACAGGTAGATTCCAAATGTGGTATAAATATCCCCCCATTTCAGTTGTTTATAAACAAGTTTTCAAGAGCAAAATTTTAGATCTTTTCAAGTGTTTTAAGTGCAAGTTTTTCAAAAGAGTTTTTGTATTTAAAAGATCAATCTTCATTTGTTATTAAAGTGTTTGATAATTCAAAGAAAATAGTCTTTTGGGAATTGGTTTTTGGTCTAAAAATTCTATATCTATTTGGAGATTTTCCCAAGTGATTTTCTTTATTCAAAACACTTTGTTTTCTCACACTTGAGCTTATCTACTATCCTATCTATTAGGATCTTTGTTTTGTGGGAAAAGAATTGGTTTGTGGTTGAGATAGACCACCCAGTTGTAAACCCTCCTTATTTGTGATATCCCTCTTCTGTAGAGGTCGATTATTAGAGTGGTGGCTTTGTGCCCATCCCTCATTTGTGAGGTTGATTTGTGTTGGCTTTGTGCCTAGCCTCTAAGTGTAGAGGTTGTGTTGTATTTGAGAGAGGAGTTGTGTACTCCCGGTTATTGTATTGCCCAAAATTCTCAGTGGAGGTTCCCTGTGTGGGAAGTCCTATGTGGGCGAGTTAGTGAAAATCCTTCTGTGTGAAGGTGGGGACGTAGAGCTGTATGCTCGAACGTCAAAACATATCTTGGTGTTTGCGTTTGATCCACTTTTTCTAACTCTCTTACATTGTGCCTTGCATCATTCATATTGTCATATCACACTTATATGCTTGGTTATGTTTGTTTGTGTGCATCACTTGTTTTTAACCACGAGAGCTTCATATAGTACCTCAACTCTTATTCAGAGGAATCAAGAGGAGTTAGTCCAGAGCCCTTCACCGGGAATTCGGCTACACTCGTTGGTTATACTAAGTGTGTTGCAATTAAGTTTTAATTTTCGCATTATTTGTCATAGATGAGTCGTACACCTATCCTCTAGGTGTACTTTCAATTGGTATCAGAGCCTATGCTCCTGATATTTAGTTAACCACCTAGGAGTGTGATCTTGGTTTTGTTAATCTACATTTGCATTTGCATTTGCACACATATAATTTGCACTGATGGATAGCCCTCCTATGTTTGATATCTCTAGACTTAATATATGGAAGGTTATGAAGAGTTGTCATTTAAAAGCCCTAGGTTATAAAGTTTACCTTTGTTGGCCCAAAAGGTTACACTCTCCATTTGTTTTTGGTTTTGATGATGACAAACCAAATATGAGCTATTTGGTATTAATAAGTTTGCTAAGATAAGTTTCAGGTTTGTACCATGTTTAGAGACCATTCGCTTAGCTATTGCAAGAACTTCTAAGTTCCACAAAGCAAGGAAGGCAAATTGCACATCAAGGAAGGATCATAGAAGAGAAGGCTCTAGCAAGGCATTGGATGGCTCAAAGACTTGAAGATAGCTCAAGAAGTCTTCATGTAATTTGTTTTTCTGTTTATAGTATGTTAAAGAATAGTGGATAGGTTTGAAGCTCTATCACACACGTTTTTGCGCACATGCTTATTCCAAAATAATTTCTCATAAATTATACAAAATATTTTGCATACAAGTTTTTGCCTACAAATACATCTTTATGTTTAATTCTATTTCCTGTTCAAAAGTATTTTTATTAAAATCAAAATCCTCTTTGTTTCTTTCTTAAAATCGATTTTTGACCTGATCCGGTCGACCGGGACAGTCGACCGAGTTTGTGTCAGTCTGGTCCGGTCGACCGGACCAGTCGACCGCAGTCCTGGCAGAGGCACGTATCAGTGTGCACGTCTGCCAGTCGACCGGGGCGGTCGACCGGACTATTGTTTTTGCTCACAGGTTTTATCGGTCGACCGGGTCGGTCGACCGCTAGCCTATAACGGTCGAATTTTTGTACTACCGGTCGACCGGCCCAGTCGACCGATCTGACCGTTTGAACAGTAACGGGCAGATTTTTAAGAGCTGTTTATTTTTGTCTTTTGTGTTTAAAAATTCGTTTAAGGATATATTTTGATCTAATTACCTCCTAAACATCAGTAAATATGTTTTATCCCTAAACCCTAGCCCTCTCCTATAAATAGGGGTGTTTGGGGAGAGATTGGTTACAACAACAATTATTGCTAGAAAATTCAAAAGTTTAAGGCTTTCAAAAGAGACTTGTTTCTTGGTTTTTGTGCTGAATTTCTCACTGATTTTCTGAAGGGTTTTTCAAATACTCTCTGAATTAATTCTCTTTTCTCCTTACACACAAGAGCTTCATTCCTACTCAATATTCTCTAAGGACCTTTGTAAGGGAAGAGATATTTGAAAGAGAGAGTTTGTGGTCTTTTGACTACCAAGAAAATTACTTGTTCTTGAGATTGTAGGAGTTGGGTACTCCATTGTATTTGAGATCTTTGTGATAGTGGAAGTGATCGGAATCCTTCTGGGGAAGGCGGGGAGTAGAGCTGGGTGCTCGAACCTCGATAACATATCCTTGTGTTTGCGATTGGTTTACATTCTTGCAATTCTTACTCTACTTTGCTTGCACTTATTACTTGCTCATCATACTTACTTGCTTGCATTCATCTTGTGATTCTTGATTGTGATTGTTGTAGCTTTAAATTTTTAAATTGCCCTTTGATTAGCATTATCACCTATTCACCCCCCTCTAGGTGATTTTCAATTGGTATCAGAGCTTGGACTCTAGGTTTGGCTTAACATCCATAGAGAGATCCTTAATATTTGCTAATCAACATTCATTCATTCATCACTAGTAAACATGGCCGATAACATCAAAACCCTCCTAAATTTGATGGACTTAATTTCCCATTTGGAAGGTTAGGATGACTATATTTTTGCAATCTTTGGGTAGCTTAGTGGCCAAGTCCTTGACTAAACCCTATGTAGCACCCGATAGTGATGAGAGCACTTGGACCGACTTCAACTTTAGAGAATATGAGGCTAACTCCAAAGCCCAAACTCCCTATTAACCGCCTTGAATGAGGATGACCTTACACGGGTAATTCATTGCCAATCCGCCTATGAGATTTGGCAACACTTATTGGTCACACATGAAGGGACTTCACAAGTCAAGAGAGCTAAGATAGATCTCTTGAGGTCTCAATATGAATCATTTAAAATGCTTGATGATGAATCCATTGATTGTATGATTACTCGTTTCACTAAAATTACAAATGGTCTTTCTTCATTAGGTGACGTCATCTCCAACGATCAAAAGGTGCGCAAAGTGATACGGGCTCTTCCTTCTTCATGGGAGATCAAGGCCACCACCTTAAAGGAGTTGAACGACAAGGACGAGATGGACATCATTAGTCTCATTGGGAACCTAAAGACCCATGAGATGGAGAAGAAGGCAAGAGAAGAAGCCACTACTTCAAAGAAGAAATCCATAGCCTTCAAGACTTCATCCACCAATGATGACGATGATGAAGACGAAGAAGAAGATGAGGAGCTAACTCTACTTGTGCGGAATGTCAAGAGGTTGTACCGAAAGAACAAGTTCAACTTCCGGAGAAGATTCGAAGGCAAAGAGGAGCGGAAGATCATTTGATATTATTGCCGCAAACCCGGACATATCATGGCGGATTGTCCGGAGTTCAAGAAGAAGATGACTTCCTCCTTCAAGCCAAAGAAACCGGAGGAGAAGAAAGCCTACAAAGCAACATGGGATTCGAAAAGCGAGTCCGAAGAGGAGGTGGATCAAGCTAATATGTGTTTCATGGCAAACACACCTAAGGTAACCCCTCAATCCCTTGATGATGAAGATGATGAACTAAGTAAGGAAGTTCTAGTTCATGCCTTTGTAGAACTTTCTGAAACTTATGATAATAAGAAACTTAAATGCTTAAAATTACAAAAAGAAGTTGCTTTTCTTAAGAATCAACTTGCCATTGTTTCTAAAGAAAAAGATGATGTTTCTTCTAATTTCATTTCCATGCAAAAAGAATTTTGTGCCTACAAGAGTACTTGTAAGGCAAAATCTCCTATTATTGATGAAAAAGAAATTTCTTCTTTTAAATCCAAAATGAATGATTTCGAAAAAGTTTTAAATGATTGTGCTTTCAATACTAAGAAACTTGAGAACATGTTTTCTAAAAAGCACACTTCACATGCTAACACTTCACAAGCTAAAAATTCTCATGCTAACACCTCTCATGCTCATGCTCACAATGCTCATGCTCACAAATCACACACTCACTATGCTTTTAAATATGGTAGAGTGTATAGATGCACATATTGTGGTAAAAATGGACATTTAGCTAAGTTTTGCTATGATCAACTAAATAGAATAAATAATCTTGTTTGGGTTCATGACACTAACCCTAGAGGACCCAAGAAAATGTGGGTACCAAAATCAAGTCTTAAATTGTTTGATGTAGGTACACACCAAAGCTCCAAGACGTAGGGAGCGGTGGTACCTTGATAGTGGTTGTTCAAGACACATGACATGGGACATCAACAACTTCACAACCCTATCAAGGTACATGGAAGGTGGCACCGTCACCTTCGGGGATGACTCCAAAGGAACCATCATCGGTATAGGTAACATTCAAATTGGTGCATCTCCTATTATTGAGAATGTTGTTTTAGTAGATGGTTTAAAACATAATTTGCTTAGCATTAGTCAACTTTGTGACCGTGGACTTAAAGTTGTTTTTGATGATTCCTCATGCAAGATTTTTGATGTTAAATCCGATGTTTGTATTCTTACCGGTTTTCGTGATAATAATGTTTATATCATTGACATGCTTAATTTAGATTGTTCTACTAAATGCTTGAATGCTTTTGATGAAAATTCTTGGCTTTGGCATAGAAGATTAGGACATGCATCTTTTGACCATATTTCTAGGATTAATTCAAAGGAATTGGTGAAGGGTATACCTTGCTTGAATTTTGAGAAAGACCGCATTTGTGGTGCGTGCCAACTTGGGAAACAAACCAAGTCTTCCTTTAAACCAATCAAGGATATCATGTCAACTAGGCCTTTAGAATTAATTCATATGGATCTTTTTGGACCAACTAAAACTAAAAGTTTAAATGGAAGTAGATTTGCATTTGTTTTGGTTGATGATTTCTCCCGTTTTACTTGGGTTTTCTTTTTACAAAATAAAGATCAAACTTTTTCTCATTTTAAAATTTTCGAAAAAGAGTTGAAAAAGAAAAGGGTTTTCCGATTTTGAGAATAAGGAGTGATAGAGGTGGTGAGTTTGTTAACCAACTCTTCATGACTTATTGTGATGAAAGGGAATTAAGCATGAAATGTCTTGTCCTAGAACTCCACAACAAAATGGAGTTGTAGAAAGGAAAAATAGAACACTTCAAGAGATGGCTAGGACAATGATAAGTGAATATGACCTCTCTCAATATTTATGGGCCGAGGCCGTAAACACCGCATGCTATATATCGAATCGTATTTATTTATGCAAAAATTCTTCTAAAACATCTTTTGAAATGTATCATTCTAGAAAACCAAATGTTGCATATTTCAAAGTTTTTGGATGCAAGTGTTTTGTTTTAAATACTAAGGATAATTTGGGTAAATTTGATGCTAAGGCTTATGAGGCTATCTTTGTTGGATATTCCTCTACTAGCAAAGCATATAGAGTTTTCATTAGATCTTCTCTTACCATAGAAGAATCCATGCATGTTAAATTTGAAGAATCTAATGTGGTTGTTGAGAATGTTTTAGAGTTTGAACCATTAGGTGAAGACATGGAGAGACTATCCTTGAAGGACTCACCCGCTCAAGAAGAAAAGCTAGATCCTATTGGTGAAGTTCAAGAGGATAAGGAGGAAAGCACTCAACCGCTTCCTAAAGCTTGGAGATACGCTACAAATCATCCTAAGGAGCTCATCTTGGGTGATGCATCTAAAGGAGTCACAACGCGCTCCAAACTCCATGACCTATGTGGTAACTTTGCTTTCATTTCTCATTTTGAACCCAAAGGCATTCTCGAAGCCGAGACGGACCCATATTGGTTGCTTGCCATGCAAGAGGAACTCAATCAATTTGAGCGCAACCAAGTTTGGCACCTTGTTCCTAAGCCCCACGATAGACCAATAATTGGTACTAAGTGGATCTTTAGAAACAAGATGGATGAGTCCGGAAATGTCATTAGGAATAAAGCTAGGTTAGTGGCCCAAGGTTACACTCAAGTTGAGGGAATTGACTTTGAGGAGACCTTTGCACCCGTAGCACGGCTTGAAGCCATACGGATGACACTAGCTTTTGCATGTTTTAAAAATTTTAAACTTTTTCAAATGGATGTGAAAAGTGCATTTTTGAATGGTTTTATTAATGAAGAAGTTTATGTTTCTCAACCTCCCGGTTTTGTTGATCATGTTCATCCCGATTTTGTTTTTAAACTTGATAAAGCTTTGTATGGATTGAAACAAGCTCCAAGAGCTTGGTATGAAAGGCTTTCTAGTTTTCTCATTTCAAATGATTTTATTAAAGGCAAAGTAGACACAACTCTTTTTACTAAGCATGTTGATAATGATATTTTAATTGTGCAAATTTATGTTGATGATATAATTTTTGGATCTACTAATGAGCTTTTATGCAAGGATTTTGAGAAGGTAATGCAACTAGAATTTGAAATGTCTTCCATGGGTGAGCTAAATTTCTTCCTTGGACTCCAAATCAAGCAATTGCAAGACGGAACCTTCATTAACCAAGCCAAGTACGCAAAGGAGCTAGTAAAGAAGTTTGGGCTTGAAGGATCAAAGGCTTGCAACACTCCAATGGCAACTACAACCAAGCTTGATAAGGACGAACAAGATAAAAATGTTGATATTAAATTATATAGAAGCATGATAGGAAGTCTTTTATATTTGACGGCAAGTAGGCCGGATATCATGTTTAGTGTGTGTCTTTGTGCTAGATTTCAATCGTGTCCTAAAGAGTCTCATCTTATTGCGGTAAAACGCATTATTCGTTATATTAAGGGCACTATTGGAATGGGTCTTTGGTATCCGAAAACTATAGATTTTTCAATGACTAGTTATTCGGATGCCGACTATGCGGGTTGTAGAGTAGATAGAAAGAGTACTAGTGGGACATGTCAATTTCTTGGTAATTGTCTTGTTTCATGGTCCTCTAGGAAACAAAATTCCGTAGCTCTCTCTCAACCGCCGAGGCGGAGTATGTTGCCGCGGGGGCTTGTTGTGCACAAGTCCTTTGGATGAAACATACTCTCCTTGATTTTGATTTGCACTTTGATCATATAAAAATATTTTGTGATAATACTAGTACTAACACATGACCAAAAATGCAAATCAACATAGTAAGACCAAGCACATTGAGATTAGATATCACTTTCTTAGAGATCATTTTGAGAAAGATGATATAGATATTGATTATGTTTCCACGGATTTACAACTAGCCGATATTTTCACTAAACCTCTTGATTTTGCTAGATTTTCGTTTATTTGTGGAGAACTTAATGTTTGTATTATTGAATAGACATGTTTTTCATAACCCTTTTTGATGTATGACAAAAAGGGGGAGAATAAGTTTACATGGACAAAAATAAGTTTTATGAATTTATATGTTTTGGTTTTATAAATTCTTGTGTTTTACTTGTTTTGGTATTTTTGGTATTTTGGTATCTAGAGCAATTTTTGTGTTTCATATATTTGTTTTAATTAGTTTCAATTATTGGTGCATCATTTCAATTATTGGTATCTAGAGCATATTCTTGTATAGCACAATTTGAGGGGGAGTTTTCTCCTCCCTATATTTTTGTTAATAGCCTATTTGTTTTGTCATCATCAAAAGGGGGAGATTGTTGGCCCAAAAGGTTACACTCTCCATTTGTTTTTGGTTTTGATGATGACAAACCAAATATGAGCTATTTGGTACTAATAAGTTTCTAAGATAAGTTTCAGGTTTGTACCATGTTTAGAGACCATTCGCTTAGCTATTGCAAGAACTTCTAAGTTCCACAAAGCAAGGAAGGCAAATTGCACATCAAGGAAGGATCATAGAAGAGAAGGCTCTAGCAAGGCATTGGATGGCTCAAAGACTTGAAGATAGCTCAAGAAGTCTTCATGTAATTTGTTTTTCTGTTTATAGTATGTTAAAGAATAGTGGATAGGTTTGAAGCTCTATCACACACGTTTTTGCGCACATGCTTATTCCAAAATAATTTCTCATAAATTATACAAAAATATTTTGCATACAAGTTTTTGCCTACAAATACATCTTTATGTTTAATTCTATTTCCTGTTCAAAAGTATTTTTGTTAAAATCAAAATCCTCTTTGTTTTCTTTCTTAAAATCGATTTTTGACCTGATCCGGTCGACCGGGACAGTCGACCGAGTCTGTGTCAGTCTGGTCCGGTCGACCGGACCAGTCGACCGCAGTCCTGGCAGAGGCACGTATCAGTGTGCACGTCTGCCAGTCGACCGGGGCGGTCGACCGGACTATTGTTTTTGCTCACAGGTTTTATCGGTCGACCGGGCGGTCGACCGCTAGCCTATAACGGTCGAATTTTTGTACTACCGGTCGACCGGCCCAGTCGACCGATCTGACCGTTTGAACAGTAACGGGCAGATTTTTAAGAGCTGTTTATTTTTGTCTTTTGTGTTTAAAATTCGTTTAAGGATATATTTTGATCTAATTACCTCCTAAACATCAGTAAATATGTTTTATCCCTAAACCCTAGCCCTCTCCTATAAATAGGGGTGTTTGGGGAGAGATTGGTTACAACAACAATTATTGCTAGAAAATTCAAAAGTTTAAGGCTTTCAAAAGAGACTTGTTTCTTGGTTTTTGTGCTGAATTTCTCACTGATTTTCTGAAGGGTTTTTCAAATACTCTCTGAATTAATTCTCTTTTCTCCTTACACACAAGAGCTTCATTCCTACTCAATATTCTCTAAGGACCTTTGTAAGGGAAGAGATATTTGAAAGAGAGAGTTTGTGGTCTTTTGACTACCAAGAAAATTACTTGTTCTTGAGATTGTAGGAGTTGGGTACTCCATTGTATTTGAGATCTTTGTGATAGTGGAAGTGGTCGGAATCCTTCTGGGAAGGCGGGGAGTAGAGCTGGGTGCTCGAACCTCGATAACATATCCTTGTGTTTGCGATTGGTTTACATTCTTGCAATTCTTACTCTACTTTGCTTGCACTTATTACTTGCTCATCATACTTACTTGCTTGCATTCATCTTGTGATTCTTGATTGTGATTGTTGTAGCTTTAAATTTTTAAATTGCCCTTTGATTAGCATTATCACCTATTCACCCCCCCTCTAGGTGATTTTCAACCTTATCAGTACCAAGGAATCCTACCTTAGTGATAGCAAGCATATAGAGGCCAATGCACTAGCCCTAAAGGCACTTAGAGCATCTCTTGATAAAAAGTATTTACATGTGTTTTCTCACTATGATTCCGTTTTTGCAGTGTGGAACATTTGACATCTCCCGAACTTCCAACGCTTATCAATAGAAGAGGGAATCTAGCCAGACAAGTCCGACGAACGTTGCTTCATGGTCCAAGGGAATGACTCCCTTGAGGTACATTCGGATACTCAACTAGTTGTTAGCACTAGTTCTTATTGCAATGAGTGTATGGATGCACATGCCTTAAATGATGAACTAGCTAAAAATTGTGAAAATTTGATTTCAAAATATAAACTTTTGAAAAGGATAGTTTTGGATTAAAAGAAGAAAATAAAAATTTATCTTCTAGACTTGAGATTGTTTTGCAAGAAAGGGATGAGATTTCAAGTGAACGTGACTCACTTAAATCCAAACTTGATCTTACTCTAAAAGAAAATGAAATTTTAAAAAATAAAAATGATTGTGAAAATGTTTTGAAGAACAATGAAATTTTAACTTCAAAACTTGATTTTGTTGTAAAAGAAAATATTTCTTTGAAAAATAAAATTGATTTGATTTCAAAAGATTTAGAAGTTTGCTTAAATGAAAATAAATCTTTAAAAAATGATTTAGATTTTTATATTTGTCATGCTAGTGTAACTTCACATTCTAGCTCACCTATTGCATGCACCTTCTCTTCCTTGATTGAAAATGATATATCTATGCTTAAGAAGAGTGTTGAATGTTTAGGCTCCACTTTGAGCCATTGTGCTTTGAACCACTCACGTTTGGAATCTATGTTTCGAAAGAAACAAGTTCCTCCTATGCATGCACACAAACCACGGCATACACATGCTCCTCACGTACACACCCATCACACTATGTTTGCTCATGTATACACTTGTACACATTGTGGACGTAAGGGCCACCTTGCTAAATTTTGCTATGATAAGATACATGATGTAAATTTAGCAAATAAATTTGTTTGGGTTAGGAAAAGAGCTAACCCCTATGGACCCAAAAGAGTATGGGTACCAAAGACCACTCCTATTTTTGATGTAGGTGTGGGCTCTCACATGACGTGAGAGCGATGGTGCCTTGAGGTGGATGCGTTCCGAGCTTAAAGATGACTATTTGGATGCATCACTTTCAAGGGGAGTTTGGTGGGAGGACCACCATGGTTTGGAGACATAGAGATGTACCCTTATTGGTTTTGGTAATGATCTCTTACTCCTCATTTATGTTTACATGCTTTTCATATTATTCATTTTTTAGTATGTTTTGATGTTTCATGAGTAGGATGTTAAATGTCATGATATTTAGATTAGTGATATACATGATTATTATTTGAGATCACTCATATTTATATGGACCCATATTTTGTGTTCTCACATTTGTTTAGCTATTGTGTATATCATAGATCTAATGCATGTTCATTTACTATAATAATCATATGAGTTTTGTTTTGATTTCTATGCTTCATATTTTGATTACATGTCTACATGTTAGTTTTCATTAAAACTTGGATATATAGTTGTACGACTAGTGAGCCACAAATTGATTATTATATGTTTGTGCTTGAATGCTCATTTGTACCCATTAGATGTACTAGTATAGTCTAGTTTTGATGATTCATACATTTTGACTTGTATTCCCTTTTTTGTACATATTTTTCATGTTTATGTTTAACTTCATGTATATGTCTATTTTGTCTAAACTATTAGTTATACATATACATCCTTAAGTCACTTGCCTTCATGCATATACTTTTGTGGACTCATTATGTTTGGATATGTATGTATACTCTAGTTTGTACAAGACATACATATACCTTAAAGAATGAACTATGTTTCATGTTTTAAGGAATTTCATATTGAGTTTTACTTGCCTATTTTCATGATTATGTTTTTTTCACATAACTCTTATACACTCACATCATTTTTGTTTACTCATGATTTGTTTTCATGAGAATATATGTGCTTATAGACCTTTGAGTGTTTGATGATCATGTGATTTTCATATTTTCATGGAAAATAATTTTGCTTTATTCCTTACTTGAAGGATTTCGTACTAGTTTATAATTTTTCATATAACTAGTTCGTATTCTTCATATGGCAGAGTTTTCAATCGTGTTATATTTGTTGGCCCAAAGGCCCATCACTCTAAGTTTGATGATGATCAACTCATGTAGTTATGTTTACTAATGATCTTGTATTTAATTAGTGACAGATTTATGATCAAGATCTTAGTAGGTGCGAAGCTTCAACAAAGGATTTAAAGTCAAGTTTTGGAGCTAGCACGGTGTTTGGACCAAGTCAAGAAGACTTCAAGGGAAGACTTCAAGATCAAGACTTGTGTCTAGGTATAAGATTTTGTTTTAGTTAAAATGCAAAGGATAGAAGTTGGTGGATTGCTCAAGTATACCATGCACACACACTCTTGATTTAAATGTCTTTTCATAAAAGAAATTTCAGTTTAGAAAAGACTTTCATTTTGAAAAATATATTTTGGTTTTTGGTATTTCAATATTTCCATGTTTTAACAACCAAAACCATATTTAGAGTTTAATGTCAAAAACATAGATATTTCATCTTGATTGTGTAGTGGATCATATCCATACACACTATGCCTTAAAATGAATTACAATATCTTGTTTTTGTATTTGGAGAAGTTTTGGAAAAACAAAGTTTGGAAAAATAAGTTTAGAAAAATACTGCTTTCATTTAAGCCAATTTTTCCATATTACAAAAAAGTTCAAAACATATGTAACATGCCTTGATTTTGTGCAAGCATGTTTGTTTATCTAAGTATAACATTGAAACTATTTTTGTAGATTTTTTGTAATTTTATGGGATTTTATTTTAGCCAAAAAGATCATGTTTTAAATCCCAGATTTCTATTTCAGGCTTCAGCCAAGTCGACTAGTCGACCAAATTAGTCGACTAGGGCTGAAGTCGGTCGACCGGCTCGGTCGACCGACGTGCACGCTTGACCTGGCAGATGCCGGTCGACCGACCCGGTCGACCGGAACTGAGAGCAGTGCTCTCTGTTCTTTTGGGTCGACCGGGCGGTCGACCGGAGGCTCCAACGGTCGGATTTTTGACCGTTGGCGGTCGACCGGACCGGTCGACCGGCAGGCCTGACAGACCCCAACGGCTAGTTTTTGACAGCCTATAAATTTGGGGGTTTGGTCATTGTTTCAAGCGAAGATTTTCAAGTGGGTTTTCACCAGTTTTTCTTAGACTATTTAGAGGTTTTCTCCACTTGTTTTAGAGCCAATATTTCCAATCAAAAGGAGAGTTTTATCAAGAGTGTATAAAAGAGATTTCTTGAGTTTTTCACCATAGATTCAATCCTTGCTTTTCTCACCAACACTTGAGCAACCATTGATTATTCATTCTATAGGAGTGTTGTAGTGAGAGCTTTTATTGGTGATCAAAGTGTCTAGATCACCAAGAGACATTTCTTGTACTTTGAGGAGGCGGACAAGTGTGTTCGCGGTGGTTTCGAGTTCGTGTGTGAACTCATTGTTTGAGGTGCGGCCTCGGCGAGCCGGTGGGCTTGCGGTGTGTACGGACTAGGGAGTCCGAGAGATTGTAGGTGTTGCGGCACCGAGGAGAGATCCATTGGGATCTTGCATAGTGAAAATCCTTCGTGTGTCGAAGGCGGGGATGTAGAGCAAGGGTGCTCGAACCTCGAAACAAACCCTTTGTGTTGCGATTGCCTTTTCTCTCTCTCTCTCTCTCTCTCTCTTACTTATATCATGCATAGCTTATATTGTCTTTACATTTACATGGTTGATATATTTTGCTCATATTGTTTACTTGCTTGGGTTTGTTTGCTAACACTTGTATTTAACCAAGAGAGCCAACACGGCACCTCAACCCATTCAAGGGGAATCTAGAGGAGTTTGTCCAGAGCCCTTCACGGGAATTCGGCAACACTCTTGTGTTATATACGTGGTGTTTAGTGTAATAGTTTAATTTGATCATAATAGTTTTTAATTCCGCATTATTTGGCATTAAGTGACCATTAGATTAGCCATCACCTATTCACCCCCCTCTAGGTGATTTACAATTGGTATCAGAGCCAAGTGCTCTTGATTTGGGTCAACAACCTAGAGTTAAAGATCCACATTTAGGCTAATCACAATATTTGTACACACACCATGGACTTCATGTCACCACCCATATTTGACATTCTTAACATCCCTATATGAAGGTGAAGATGTCCTTGTACCTCAAAGCCCTAGGCATTCATATTTATCTTGCTACCACTAATGATTCATATGTTAATAATAGCAAGTATATTGAGGCTAACTCAAAAGCCATTCATGCTTTGAAATGTACCCTAAATGATGAATATCTTTCTAGGGTCTCTAATGTTGATTCGACTTTTGTAGCTTGGAACATCATCACCTCCCTTGGTGAAAAAGATCTATATTATGCCGGGAGCAATTCGGACGTTGGAAGCGACACCTCCAACGCGTGCTACATGGTCCAAGGGGATAACCCCCTTGAGGTAAACACCGAATCCGATGATGAAGACATGTCATATGATGAGCTCACTTCCTTTTGTCAACAATTGCTTGAGAAATATGACATGATTAAAAAGGAAAATAAAAATTTGAAAAAGAACATTGCTTGCATGCATAAAGAACATGATTCATTTAGAAGTAACATTGCATGTTTAGAAAAAGATAATAAAAATTTGAAAAAGGAATTTGATTGCATGCTTAATGAAAAGGATTCATTAGAAATAAGGTTGCATGCTTAGAAAAAGAAAATAAAGATTTGAAAAATGAGAATGTTTCCTTACCTTCAAAATTAAATGATTTATGTGAGGAATACTACTACTTTGAAAAATAAAATTGATTTGGTGGAAAACAAAGAGAAGTTATTTTTCAAGAAAATAAATCTTTGAAAAGAAAAGTTTTTGAAAATAAAAAAGATTTTGTTTCTAAAAAGAAAAAGAAAAATGATTCTTTATCTCATCATGCTTTACATGTCACCTCTAATGAGATAAATATGTTGAAAAATAAAATAGATAGTTTGAGCTCTAATTTGAGCACATGTGCATTCAATCATACTAAATTGGAGTCTTTGTTTTCAAAGAAACAAACTCCACATGTTCATGCACATTCACATCATGCTTATGTTGAACATCATGCTCACACACCACACAAATAAGCATACTAAGGTGTACGCATGTACACATTGTGGCCGCAAAGGCCATTTAGCAAAATTTTGTTATGATAGATTAGATCATTTTAATTTTGCTAATAAAATTTTTTGGGTTCCTTACAAGACTAACCCCAAAGGACCCAAGAAAATATGGGTACCAAAACCCCCACCCCATGTTTTTGATGTAGGTGAGGGATCTCTCAAGACGTGAGAGATTTGGTGCTTTGATAGTGGATGCAAATGGACTTGATGGACACATATTTGGAGCACCGCTATCAAGGAGATTTTGGTGGGACAACCACCATGATTGGAGCTTTGGAGTTGGTAACAATCTCTAAACTCCCATTTTATTTATGTTCATGCTTGTTCATTCATAATATTTTGAGCATGTTCATGTTTTTTATTTGTTTTGTGCTTCATGTTGTAATAACATGCTTAGATGTAGTTTTTATCAAAACTTGTATTATACATGTACAAATAGTGAGCTACATTTATTTTATATATGGTTGCACTTCATGCTCATTTGTACCCACTATTTGCATATGTATAGACTAGTTTTGATGATTCTCATTTATACATGCTATGCCAATTCTTTATGTTTTACTTCATGTATATGTATTTTGTATTCAAATCTAATAAATATACATGTATACCCTTGAGTCTCTTGCCTTCATGCAAATACCTTTGATAGACTCTTTTGTGTTTGGGATATGTATGTGTATTGTTAGGATTGGATAAATCATACATATACCTAGAAGTTTATTCTTTTAATGAAAAATGATTTTTCATGTTTTGCTTTGTTAAAATGTGACTTATGATCTTTTTGAGCTTAAATGTACATTTTCATGAAAATACTATTTACATGATTTTTAACACTCACACTTTATTTATTTTGTCATGACTTAGTTTCATGGACATATTTTAAGCTTTATAGACTATGAGTGTAAAATCTTGTGCATTTGGTATGTTTTATGAAAAACATATGATTTGATGATTTTGAAGGATCTTTAACTAGTTTTTCAAAAACTAATTTAACTAGTTATTTATTCTTCAATGTTATGAGATATACACTTGATCTTACCTTGCTTCAATTGGTATCATTGGATCATTTCAATTGGTATCAATATGATTATTTCTTGTATATACTCATGTTTTGATTATATGTATGTATGCTTTCAAATTCTAGTAGTATCAATTTCTATTGGTATTCTCTTTTCATACATATATATGTTTTCATGTGCTTAGATTTACAATTGATTCACATTTTCAAAGCACAAAGTTTTTGGTGAAAAATGAAAAATATTTGATCTTTATGTTTACTATTGGTATCAATATGTCTCAATTTCATACTTGTAAATTTCAATTGGTATCAATTTGTTTTACAATAATGAATATTTACATTTGGTAACTTAAAATTTATTTGTTTTACAAAAAGCTCTGATACCTTAAAAATTTGTTTAAGAAAATTAAAAATTTTTGAAATGTATTTCTTATATGTAAGGAGAGCTTAACATCTCTTCTACATATAGATTCATGTTGAGTGTATCTTATATTGAGGAGCTTGACAACTCTTCTTTATGTGATACACGTGTGTAGGGGGAGCTTCACATCTCCTCTTATGCATTGCATATTATGCGTTATGTGAATTAGGACTTGTCATCGCTCTTTCATGTAATTTATATGTATAGGGAAGCTAACTTAGCGTCTTCCTCTTCATGAATGTATATCGCATATAACCTTTATTGATTGATTTGTTTAACCCCTTATTGATCTCTTTGTTTATGACAAAAAGGGGGAGAAAAATTTTAGTTTTTACTTTAACCCCTTTGTTGATGATTGACAAAAAGGGGGAGAAGTATTTAAGATTTATATGCATGTTTAAAAGATTTATGTTTATGCATATAGGTTTTTGTTTTACAAATATGAGAAAAAGAATTTGATATGTTTTATCTCCATACATTTGCATACATATTTATGAGCTTCATTGTCATATATTATTGTTTATTTGGTATGCATAAGTTAAGGGGGAGCTTCTTTGAAGCTTTACTTTAATCCATGCATATATAACTTCATGAGTTTTGTCATCATCAAAAAGGGGGAGATTGTTGGCCCAAAGGCCCATCACTCTAGTTTTGATGATGATCAACTCATGTAGTTATGTTTACTAATGATCTTATGTTTAATTAGTGACAGATTTATGATCAAGATCTTAGTAGGTGCGAAACTTCAACAAAGGATTTAAAGTCAAGTTTTGGAGCTAGCACGGTATTTGGACCAAGTCAAGAAGACTTCAAGGGAAGACTTCAAGATCAAGACTTGTGTCTAGGTATAAGATTTTGTTTTAGTTAAAATGTAAAGGATAGAATAGTTGGTGGATTGCTCAAGTATACCATGCACACACACTCTTGATTTAAATGTCTTTTCATAAAAGAATTTTCAGTTTAGAAAAGACTTTCATTTTGGAAAAATATATTTTGATTTTTGTATTTCAATGTTTCCATGTTTTAACAACCAAAACCATATTTAGAGCTTAATGTCAAAAACATAGATATTTCATCTTGATTGTGTAGTGGATCATATCCATACACACTATGCCTTAAAATGAATTACAGTATCTTGTTTTTATATTTGGAGAAGTTTTGAAAAACAAAGTTTGGAAAATAAGTTTGGAAAAATACTGTTTTCATTTAAGCCAATTTTTTCATATTACAAAAATAGTTCAAAACATATGTAACATGCCTTGATTTTGTGCAAGCATGTTTGTTTATCTAAGTATAACATTGAAACCATTTTTGTAGATTTTCTGTAATTTTATGGGATTTTATTTGAGCCAAAACCATGTTTTAAATCCCAGATTTCTGTTTCAGGCTTCAGCCAAGCCGACTAGTCGACCAAATAAGTTAACTAGGGCTGAAGTCGGTCGACCGCGCTCGGTCGACCGACGTGCACGCTTGACCTGGCAGATGGCCGGTCGACCGACCCGGTCGACCGGAACTGAGAGCAGTGCTCTCTGTTCTTTTGGGTCGACCGGGCGGTCGACCGGAGGCTCCAACGGTCGGATTTTTGACCGTTGGCAGTCGACCGGATCGGTCGACCGGCAGGCCTGACAGACCCCAACGGCTAGTTTTTGGTAGCCTATAAATTTGGGGGTTTGATCATTGTTTCAAGCGAAGATTTTCAAGTGGGTTTTCACCAGTTTTTCTTAGACTATTTAGAGGTTTTCTCCACTTATTTTAGAGCCAATATTTCCAATCAAAAGGAGAGTTTTATCAAGAGTATATAAAAGAGATTTCGTGAGTTTTTCACCATAGATTCAATCCTTGCTTTTCTCACCAACACTTAAGCAACCATTGATTATTCATTCTATAGGAGTGTTGTAGTGAGAGCTTTTATTGGTGATCAAAGTGTTTAGATCACCAAGAGACATTTCTTGTACTTTGAGGAGGCGGACAAGTGTGTTCGCGGTGGTTTCGAGTTCGTGTGTGAACTCATTGTTTGAGGTGCGGCCTCGGCGAGCCGGTGGGCTTGCGGTGTGTACGGACTAGGGAGTCCGAGAGATTGTAGGTGTTGCGGCACCGAGGAGAGATCCATTGGGATCTTGCATAGTGAAAATCCTTCGTGTGTCGAAGGCGGGGATGTAGAGCAAGGGTGCTCGAACCTCGAAACAAACCCTTTGTGTTTGCGATTGCCTTTTCTCTCTCTCTCTCTCTCTCTCTCTCTCTCTCTCTCTCTCTTACTTATATCTTGCATAGCTTATATTGTCTTTACATTTACATGCTTGATATATTGTGCTCATATTGTATACTTGCTTGGGTTTGTTTGCTAACACTTGTATTCAACCAAGAGAGCCAACGCGGCACCTCAACCCATTCAAGGGGAATCTAGAGGAGTTTGTCCAGAGCCCTTCACGGGGAATTCGGCAACACTCTTGTGTTATACGTGTGTTTAGTGTGATAGTTTAATTTGATCATAATAGTTTTTAATTCCGCATTATTTGGCATTAAGTGACCATTAGATTAGCCATCATCTATTCACCCCCCTCTAGGTGATTTACAATATTCAAACTTATTTTTGAAAACCCCAACCCTTCCAAGGGCGGATGGTTGGGCGACCATGTCTTGTATGCTCTTTATTGAAAATCTATTTAAACATGTGCATGAATGCGTGGTAGGGAATATGAGTTATACACTTGATTCTTATTATACTTTCAATTGGTATCATTGGATCTTTTCAATTGGTATCACTATTGACATTTTTTTTGTATACTCATATATGTTTTTATATATGTATGCTTACACTTCAAATAGTATCAATTTCGATTGGTATTTAATTTCCCATACATATATATATATTTTATTTGTGCTTACTATATCTCTATATCTTTGAGCACAAAATTTAATTATGCTAAGCTTGATTTCTTAAATGACTATTATATTTCAATTGATTATGTTTCAATTGGTATCTTATACAAGCTTATGCATCATTTTGTTTGGTATTTCATAAAGGGGAGAAAATTCATATTTCACATTTTAATTGGTTTTGTTTACATTTGGTATTTTACTCTCACACTTTGTGATGAAAAATGATATTGATTTTTTTGGTATCATACATACGCTCCTAATGAAAAATTACTTTCAATTGGTATATGTTTCATTTTCAATATTGGTATCAAAAATATTAAATTGATATTATTCTCTATTTGGTATCTCTATTGTAAAATGAGTTTAGTGTTTAACCAAAAGATTAGTTATGTTTTTCGAATTGGTATCAAAAGTGTAAATATTTTCAATTGGTACTAATTTTTTTTACAACTGGTATCAAGATTACCTATATGTTTACATCTTTCAATTGATATCAAAATTTTTTTTGGTTGATTTCTTCAAAATGTTTTATTTACTTTCAATTGGTATAATACATGCAAGTTTATTTAAATTTATATTAAAAATATTTGTTTTATGTACTTTAAATTGGTATGTTTTATTTATTTTCAATTGATATCATGATGCACTAAATTGATATATATTTTCTCAATTGGTATCATAATGTTTTGATTTGATTTCAGCCCTTGTTGATTTTTTTGTTTCAGACAAAAAGGGGAAGAACATTGTTTTAATGTTTACTTTAACCCTTTGTTGATGATTGACAAAAGTGGGAGAAGTATTTGAGTTTATATGCATGTTTATTGTTTATTTGTAAGTTTATATCAAAGTTTGTTTCATATTGGTATCAAGAGAGTTTGTTTAATGTTTTGATGTTTTGTTGATATTGGTATCAAGAGCATGGATATTGGTATTAAGAACATATTTTGTTGTTTTGTTTTATTGGTATTAAGAACTTTTGTTAAAATTTTTATTGTTGGTATCAAGAGCTTTTATTGATTATCTTTCAATTGGTTTCAAGAGCTTTTATTGATGGTATCGAGAGCTTTTATTGCTTTTATTGATAAAGCTTTTCAATTGAAATTTTTATTGATATTAAGAGCAATTATTTAAAGAACATGTTTATTTTAAGTTTATATTTTCAATTGGTATTTAAGAACATATTTATTTAAAAAGGAAAAGTTATTTATTTTAAAAAATTGGTATCAAGAGCATGTTTATTTCATTATGCATGTTTATGCATATTCATGTTTAATATTCATTTTATATCTTATAGTTTATTGCTATGCATGAGTTAAGGGGGAGCTTCTTTGAAGCTTAACTTTAATCCATCCATATATAGCTCCATGAGTTTTGTCATCATTAAAAAGGGGGAGATTGTTGGCCCAGAGGCCTTCCACTCTAGTTTTGATGATGATTAACTCATGTAGTTATAGTTTACTAATAATCTTGTGATATTTAGTTTCAAATATTTAACCAAGATATTAGTAGGTGATTAGCTTCACAAAGGTGTTTTGGAGCTTTCATATGGTGATTCAAGAGCTCGAGCGTCAAAGTTCATATCTAGCACTCGTTGGAGTCAAGCTCGGTGGATCACGTTTGAATCGAGTCACTTGGAGACGGCGCTCTACAAGAAGACCTCGGTTTGTTTTAGAATAGTTAGTTTAGATCTATTGTTAAAGATTAGATAGTGTGGTATGCTCAAGTTCACAACCACACTTGTTTTAAAGTTTCATGTTTATGGTTTTGGTTTTCGGTTTAAACCGATCTTGATTTTCATGAATAGATAGAATTAAAACAAGTAACATGGTTTAATGTATATTAGATTTGATCCATATACATGTATGCTTCATATTCTTAGAATAACTTATTTTGATAACCTATTCATGTATTTGGGTTTTGTATTTAAATAAAACTTATTTTCGAAATTAATGTCAAAACATTGATATATATATATATATATATATATATATATATATATATATATATATATATATATATATTATATATATATATATATATATATATATATTATATATCTCTTTCATGTATATTGGATTCTATCCATATACTATATGCTTCAAAGTTGTTTAAATATCATGTTTTTGTGTTTATATGTGTTTTGGAAAATCGGATTTCCATTTCAAAAATCTAAGTTTTGAAAAATATAGAATTTGGTTTTAGGCAAAATTTCAAGGACACAAAAATGGTTCAGATAGTTTGAAAAATGTGTTGAATCTTTTTCACACATGTTTGTATTTCAAAGATATAACATGAACTGATTTTTTGTGAAATTTATGAGATATTATAGGATTTATTTGATAATAAAAAGACCAGTTTTCAAGTCCTGTATTTTGCCCTGCCACGCTGTGGCTTCAAAGTTGTTTAAATATCATGTTTTTGTGTTTATATGTGTTTTGGAAAATCGGATTTCCATTTCAAAAATCTAAGTTTTGAAAATATAGAATTTGGTTTTAGGCAAAATTTCAAGGACACAAAAATGGTTCAGATAGTTTGAAAAATGTGTTGAATCTTTTTCACACATGTTTGTATTTCAAAGATATAACATGAACTGATTTTTTGTGAAATTTATGAGATATTATAGGATTTATTTGATAATAAAAAGACCAGTTTTCAA
>JAVJIF010027239.1:0-48395 GCA_038442645.1 Agave tequilana | reverse complement strand
CTTGAGACCAGGGCGTGCATGTTTTGTGCACGTCTGTCGGTCGATCGAATGGAACCACTTTGCTCTCTGTTTCTTGTCGGTCGACCGGTCGGTCGACCGACAGTTCAAAACAAAATTTTTCTTTAGCTTCTGGTCGATCGACCGGTCGACCGAGTCCAATGGCTAGTTTGCCAATTGGACTGCCGGTCAACCGGGCCGATCGACCGACAGCCGTCTCCAGCCACCAACGGCTAGTTTTCTTAGATTGTCTCTTGGGATTTGTTAGAGATTTTGGTGTCAGCTATTTCTTAATTTTTGGCAGCTATTTTCTGACCTGTCAAGCTAGTCTAATCATATTTTGATCACCTCTAATCCCTATAAATAGTGGGGATTGGTCTCTTGCAAAAGACAAAAAAAAATACCTATTGTTTTCAAGTTTCAAAAGAAAGAAAAAGTGTTTCAAAGCATTCAATTCTCTTTGAGCATTCTTGGCCACTGATTTTCAGTTCTTTTTCAAAGAAATTTTTCTTCAACTGAGTTTGTTTTCTCACTACACTTCTTGAGCCAAAATATCCTCCTCATTCTATAAGGAAGTTGTAAAGAGAAGTTTGTGATCCCTTGTTGATCACTTGGTTACTTGTTCTTCTTGCATTGTCATTCCTCTTCGGTAGAGGATTAGATTGGTAGAGTTCGGTACTCCAGTCTTCGGTAGACCTCTTGTAATTGGTGGAGTGCGGTACTCCGATCTTCGGTAGACCTTGTAATTCCTCGGTGGATATAGTGGAAACCCTTCACGGCGGTGAAGGCGGGGAGTAGAGCGGTGGCTCGAACCTCGAAACAAACCCTTTGTGTTTGCGATTGATTTCTTTTCTTTACTACTCTTTATTGCTCTTCAATTCTAGCTTGTGATATTGCTCTTTATTTCTAACTTGTGTTATATCTTGTGTGCACTTCATCATTGCATCCTTTTCATTCCTTGCTAATTGTCGATCAATACTCATACAACAAGATTGCAATACGCACCTCAAACTCTTATCTAGAGGAATCACGAGGAAGGAATTCAGAGCCCTTCACCGGGTATTCGGCTTCTAGTCTTGTTTTGGCGATCATTGCATCATTTTTTCATACTTGTTTAAAAGATCATTAGATTAGCTTTAACACCTATTCACCCCCCCTCTAGGTGTTTTTCAATTGGTATCAGAGGTTTGGTCTCTAGGCTCTTGGCTTAACAACCTTAGAGAGATTCTATTGCTAATCATTTTTCATCCTCATTCATTTAGTAAATATGGCCGAAGGAATTAAGACCCCACCTAAATTTGATGGCCTTAACTTTCCCATATGGAAGGTTAAGATGACCGTATTTTTGCAATCCCTAGGAAGCCGGGTTGCAAAGGCGATGACCAAACCATTTAGTGTACCCACCGGTGATGAGGACATTTGGTCCGATATTGAGACTAAAGAATTTGATGCTAATGCTAGGGCACACTATGCATTGCTTCAAGCACTTAATGATGATGATATCTCTAGAGTATTCATTGCAAATCCGCTCATGAGATTTGGACTCACTTGCTTGTCACACTTGAAGGGACTTCACAAATTAAGAGGGCAAAAATTGACCTTCTTCGGTCCCAATATGAAAATTTTTCTATGCAAGAGAATGAAACCATAGATGATATGGTTACAAAATTTACAAAGATTACTAATGGACTTTCTTCTCTAGGTGACGTCATTGACAATGACCAAAGAGTAAGGAAGATCATTCGGGCTCTCCCTCCATCTTGGGAAGTCAAGCCACTACCTTGAAGGAACTTAATAACAAGGAAGAGATGGAGCTTATAGGTCTCATTGGGAACCTAAAGACCCATGAGATGGAGAGGAAAGCGAGAGAAGAAATGGCTCCTTCAAGAAGAAAAACTATTGCCTTCAAGAGTCATTCCACATCCTCCGACGAAGACGATGAAGAAGAAGATGATGAGGAGCTTTCACTTCTTGTTAAGAACATTCGGAGAATGTATAACAAGGCAAAGTTCCAAAATAAAAGGAGATGGCAAGGTAAAGAAGACAAGAAAATCATTTGTTTCAATTGTGGGAAGACGGGTCATATTGTTGCGGAATGCCCGGATAAAGTCAAGCCTTCCACCTCCAAGAAGCCATACAAAAAGAAAGCACTAAGGGCTACTTGAGATTCCGAGAGTGAATCTGAGGAGGAAGTCGACACCGCCAACATGTGCTTCATGGCAAATGAAAGCACAAGCAAGGTAACTCCCAACACTTCTTTTGATTGTGAGCTTTCCATGGATGAACTAGGAGAAGCTTTTGAAGAACTTTCACATAACTATGATTTTCTTAAAAAGAAGTATTTGAAAATGAAAAAGGAAAATGAATCTCTAAGTAATAAGGTTTTTACTCTTTCAAAAGAAAAGGATGAATTGCTTTCAACTCTTGTTTCTACACAAAAAGATTTTGAGAACTATAAAATATCTTGCAAAGGTAAATTTTCACAAATAAATGAAAATGGTATTTTCATGCTAAAAGAGAAAATTGATTTATTAGGAGTAGTCTTGAAAAAATGTGAATTTGATAAGAATAGACTAGAGGCTATGTTTTCTAAGAAACAAGTCCTTAAGAAACATACACATGCTATTCATGCTCATGCTCATAGATCACAATTTTTACATTATACCAAACACCCTAAACATGTCCACACTCCACACACACATCATGCATACATGTATGGTAAAGTGTTTTCATGCACATATTATGGCCGTAAAGGTCATTTAGTTAAATTTTGCTATGATAGACTTAATGCTTCAAATCATAATGTTTGGGTTCGGAATGCTAACTTTCAAGGACCCAAGAAAATTTGGGTACTAAAGTCAACAAATTTGTTAAATGATGTAGGTACCTTCTAAGGCCCAACGACGTAAAGGATCGTGGTATCTTGATAGTGGTTGCTCAAGGCACATGACTTGAGATATCAACAACTTTGCAACCCTATCAAGATACCATGAAGGTGGCACCGTCACCTTCGGAGATGATGCCAAGGGCAAAATCATCGATATTGGTAATGTTAAATTTGGTACATCCCTTTAATAGAAAATGTTGTTTTGGTTGATGGCCTCAAGCATAACCTCTTGAGTGTTAGTCAACTTTGTGACAAAGGTTTTGATGTTGTTTTTGATAATTTAGCTTGTAGAGTTATTGATAGAGAATCTAACACATGTATATTTTCCGATTTTCGTGAAAGCAATGTATACATGATTGACATGTCTAATATGTTTTGCAATGCTACATGTTTGAAATCCCTCGATGATGACTCTTGGTTGTGGCATAGAAGATTAGGCCACATTTCTTTTGACCATCTATCTACATTAAACAACAAGGAAATGGTGAAAGGTATTGCTTACTTGAACTTTGAAAAGGACCGCGTTTGCGACGCGTGCCAACTTGAGAAACAAACCAAGTCCTCTTTTAAATCAATCAAGGATATCATGACATCACGTCTCTTGGAGTTGATCCATATGGATTTGTTTGGTCCTACTCAAACCAAAAGTCTAAGTAGGAATCGGTTTGCTTTTGTTTTAGTTGATGATTTCTCGCGTTTTACATGGGTTTTCTTTTTTAGAGCACAAAAATCAAGCCTTTTAATATTTTCAAGCCTTTAAGAAAAGAGTTGAAAAGGAAAAAGATTCTTCTATTTTAAGAATAAGAAGTGATAGAGGTGGTGAATTCAATAACCTACCCTTTACCACTTTTTGTGAAGAACATGGAATTAAGCATGAACTATCTTGTCCTAGAACTCCACAACAAAATGGAGTCGTTGAGAGGAAAAATCGGACGTTACAAGAGATGGCTAGGACAATGATAAATGAATATGGTCTCCCTCATTATCTATGGTCCGAGGCCGTTAACACATCTTGCTATATATCAAATCGAGTTTTCTTATGCAAAAATACTTTAAAAACATCTTTTGAGATCTATTTTTCTAAAAAGCCAAATGTTTCATATTTTAAGGTTTTTGGTTGTAAATGTTTTGTTTTGAATACTAAAAATAATTTAGGAAAATTTGATGTAAAGTCTTATGAAGCAATTTTTGTTGGATATTCTAATACTAGTAAAGCTTATAGAGTTTTCAATAAGTCAACTTTAACTATTGAAGAATCTATTCATGTAAAGTTTAAGGAATCTAATGTGTTTGTTAAGAATGTTGTAGAAATAGATTCCCTAAATGAAGACATGGAGAGAGCTACTTTGAAGGACTCACCTACTATTGAAGACATGCCAAAGGATGATGGAGGAAATGAAGTTCAAGAAAATGAGGCTCAAGGACATGAAAATCAAGAAGTTGAAGTGGAGCCTACTCAACCTCTTCCAAAAGATTGGAGATACAATCCACATCATCCCAAGGATCTTATTATAGGTGAAGTATCTAAAGGGGTAACTACTCATTCTAAACTTCACGACTTTTGTGGACACTATGCTTTTATTTCTCACTTTGAACCCAAGAACATCCTCGAAGCCGAGGCCGACTCATATTGGTTGCTAGCCATGCAAGAGGAGCTCAATCAATTCGAGCGCAACCAAGTTTGGCATCTTGTTCCTAGGCCCCACGATAGACCAACAATTGGTACTAAGTGGATCTTTAAGAACAAGTTGGATGAGTCGGGAATGTTATTAGGAATAAAGCTAGGTTAGTTGCCCAAGGTTACACTCAAATCGAAGGGATCGATTTTGAAGAAACCTTTGCACCCGTAGCACGGCTTGAAGCCTTACGGATGACACTTGCATTTGCTTCTTATAAATATTTTAAGCTTTTTCAAATGGATGTTAAGAGTGCCTTCTTAAATGGACTTATTGAAGAGGAGGTGTATGTTGAACAACCCCCAGGGTTGTTGATCCTACACATCCGGATTTTATTTTCAAACTTGACAAAGCTCTTTATGGTTTAAAACAAGCCCCTAGGGCATGGTATGAAAGACTTTCCTCATTTCTAATTTCAAATGGTTTTAGAAAGGAAAAATAGATACTACTTTGTTTACAAAACATGTTGAAAATGATATTCTTATTGTTCAAATTTATGTGGATGATATCATATTTGGTTCTACTAATGAAAATCTTTGCCAAGCTTTTGAATCATGCATGAAGGAAGAATTCGAGATGTCTATGATGGGGGAGCTTAATTACTTCCTTGGACTCCAAATCAAGCATCCTTGGACTCCAAATCAAGCAAAGGAAAGATGGGATCTTCATCAATCAAGCCAAGTACACAAAGGAACTTATCAAGAGATTCGGTCTTGAAGGAGCTAAAACAAGCAAAACTCCCATGGCAACTACTACAAAGCTTGACAAGGATGAACAAGGTACAAGTGTAGATATTAAGCTTTATCGTAGCATGATTGGTAGCTTGTTGTATTTGACGGCTAGTAGGCCGGATATTATGTTTTGTGTATGTCTTTGTGCTCGATTTCAATCGTGTTCTAAAGAGTCCCATTTGATTGCGGTAAAACGCATTATTAGATACCTTAAGGGCACAATTGAAATGGGTTTGTGGTATCCGAAGACCGGACAATTTTCAATGATAAGTTTGATGCCGACTATGCGGGTTGTAGAGTGGATAGGAAGAGTACAAGTGGAACATGTCAATTTCTTGGTATTTGTCTTGTTTCTTGGTCTTCCAAAAAGCAAAATTTGGTAGCCCTCTCAACCGCCGAGGCGGAATATGTTGCAGCCGGAGCTTGTTGTGCACAAGTTCTTTGGATGAAACATACTCTCCTTGACTATGATTTGCATTTTGACCATATTAAATATTTTGTGATAATACTAGTACTATTCATATGACTAAAAATGCAAATCAACATAGTAAAACTAAGCATATTGACATTCAGTATCACTTTCTTCGAGATCATTATGAAAAAGGTGATATTGAAATTGAATATGTTGAAATTGAATATGTTTCTACCAATTTTCAACTTGCCGATATTTTTATAAAACCACTAGACTATGCTAGACTTTCCTTTATTTGTGGAGAATTGAATGTTTGTGTTATGGATTCATGAAGAACATTTTTTTTAAACTATGTTTACCCTTTTGATGTATGACAAAAAGGGGGAGAAAAAGTTAGTTATTTTTGAGTTTTAATACTTTGGAGTTATGCATTTAGAGTTTTAATACTTTGAGTTATGCATTTTGATTTTTGAGTAATAACAAGTTATTTTGATTTTTTGGTTTTTGAGTTAAGAATTTTTGAGCAATGTGTTTTTATGCCAAAAATTCTTAGTTTCTATCTATTATGTATATAGCCATTCATTTATACATATAGCCATTCATTTATACATAGCATTATTTGAGGGGGAGCTTCCAAGCTCTTTTCCCATATTTTTTAAATAACTCATATGTTTTGTCATCATCAAAAAGGGGGAGATTGTTGGCCCAAGATTACAATCACCTGATTTATTGAGTTTTGATGATTACAAAACATATATAGTTATTTGTACTAATCATTTTTTATGTTTAAGTGTGTTTCAGGGTTCTAAAGATTCATGGAGTGTTCTTCCCTAAAGGAAGGTTATTTTGACTCAAGTCGTTTCATTTCGGGTTCAAAATGTCAAGCTATTCAAGAAATAATTAAGCTATTCAAGATCACTTATGGAGAAGCCCATTTGAAGACTTTGTAGTCACCTAGAACCTATGTAAGACTTAGTTTGTTAAAGAATGAGGCTGTGTTAAATTGGCTCAAGCAAACACACACATTTTCCAAAATACGGTTTTTAATTTTGGCTTTTGATTTAAGTTCATGCTTTGATTTCTATACATGACTAAAATTTTTATGAATTTTATATCTTGTTTACATCATGTATACCTACCTTTTCAGCATGATACTTAGTCATATTTCCTTACAAAATTAATTTGAAAATTTTCCAAAGTTCGGGAAAAATCCTATAAAAATTCTATTTCAGGCCTGCCGGTCGACCGGGCCGGTCGACTGGGCAGGTCGACCGAGCCTTGAGACCAGGGCGTGCATGTTTTGTGCACGTCTGTCGGTCGACCGACTGGAACCACTTTGCTCTCTGTTTCTTGTCGGTCGACCGGTCGGTCGACCGACAGTTCAAAACGATATTTTTCTTTGGCTTCCGGTCGACCGACCGGTCGACCGAGTCCAATGGCTAGTTTGCCAATTGGACTGCCGGTCGACCGGGCCGGTCGACTGACAGCCGTCTCCAGCCACCAACGGCTACTTTTCTGAGATTGTCTCTTGGGATTTGTTGGAGATTTTGATGTCAGCTATTTCTGAATTTTTGGCAGCTATTTTCTGACCTATCAAGCTAGTTCTAATCATATTTTGATCACCTCTAATCCCTATAAATAGTGGGGATTGGTCTCTTGCAAAAGACAAAAAAAAATACCTATTGTTTTCAAGTTTCAAAAGAAAGAAAAAGTGTTTCAAAGCATTCAATTCTCTTTGAGCATTCTTGGCTACTGATTTTCAGTTCTTTTTCAAAGAAATTTTTCTTCAACTGAGTTTGTTTTTCTCACTACACTTCTTGAGCCAAAATATCCTCCTCATTCTATAAGGAAGTTGTAAAGAGAAGTTTGTGATCCCTTATTGATCACTTGGTTACTTGTTCTTCTTGCATTGTGATTCCTCTTCGGTAGAGGATTGGATTGGTGGAGTTCGGTACTCCGGTCTTCGGTAGACCTCTTGTAATTGGGTGAGTTTGGTACTCCGGTCTTCGGTAGACCTTATAATTCCTTGGTGCATATAGTGGAAACCCTTCACGGCGGTGAAGGCGGGGAGTAGAGCGGTGGCTCGAACCTCGAAATAAACCCTTTGTGCTTGCGATTGATTCTTTTCTTTACTACTCTTTATTGCTCTTCAATTCTAGCTTGTGATATTGTTCTTTTTTTCTAACTTGTGTTATATCTTGTGCGCACTTCATCATTGCATCCTTTTCATTCCTTGCTAATTTGTCGATCAATACTCATACAACAAGATTGCAATACGCACCTCAAACTCTTATCTAGAGGAATCACAAGGAAGGAGTTCAGAGCCCTTCACCGGGTATTCGACTTCTAGTCTTGTTTTGGGCAATCGTTGCATCATTTTTTCATACTTGTTTAAAAAGATCATTAGATTAGCTTTAACACCTATTCACCCCCCTTCTAGGTGTTTTTCAAAAGCATGATGCATAAGATTGTTCTCCACTTCTAAATCATATTAATAAAGTACACCATATAATTAATCCATCAAAATCGGTTAGAGGCAATCTTGAACTAAAACAAGTTGTGCAAGTTAGCTTGTTAGCAAGTTATGAATTAAAACTCATCATCTTGAGCCATTAATATCTCTTGCAAGAGCAAGACCTTGTACAGGCTATTAGATTCATATGGATTATGAAGTAAGAGGTTAGATTATTAGTGGTTAGTAGTTAGATTGCGATAAGAGAATAGCTAAGCATCCAAGAATACATAAAAAAAAAAGATACAATGAAGAGAATGAAAGAACCTTTTCATAGATTGTCAAACTCTAATATAAAGAACTCTCTCATTCTCCCATGAATCAATCTCTGGTCTAAACCTAGATCTATAAAGAAACCCTAGCCTACTACTCTCTAACCTCTATTCTGGCTCATCAATGCGATATTTATAGGCAAAAGGGTCTTCTGGAAGACAAGACGATGCCACGCGTCGTGATTGAGAACTGAATCCCTGGCTATACCAATGAAACACAGTAAAAGCAGCATTTTTGTGACAATATCAGGGAACCACCCCCATATCTTTTGACATCTCATCCTTCTGGTTTCTAAGAGTTTCTGTATATGCTCTGTTTTGGGTATTTGGATTCGTATTTCTCCAGATACAGCCATCAATTCAAAATCCGATGTATCTTCTAGAAGATCCCTTACTTGGTCTCCAAGAAATATGGATTAATTACTCGAAAATGGGTTTAATGAAGCTATTACCACTTTTTCCCTATACTCTTAATTATCTGCATAAAAGGCCAAATCACAGGTAAGAAACGGTATTTTATTATAAGCCGAGTGGGAAATGCGATATGAATAATGCAGAATGGGATACTAATAAATCTTCATGATTTTGAGTACCCGACGGTGAGAATGCTCTCACCGCCTTTCGTCTCTTGCACGAGCCTTTCGTCTCTTGCATGATGATGATAATCAGGGCCTTGTGAGGAATGAAGAGGTGAAGCATTACACACTTCCCGCTCAAGTTCTCATAATGATTGTATTTCATAATCTCTTTTCAAAATCAGGAGAATATAGTAATGCTCACGGTTGTTTCCCACTTCTCATTTATTACCTTCTGTAAGGCATTAAAGTGAACATTTCTAGACATCGACTTTATGCTTTTCGATCAATTATTGATTCTTAGTAGGAATCTCCCATACGAGATGATTCTTACTTATCTGTTCAAGTATTTCAAGATCAATCATTCGATGAGAGACTCATCGCTCTTTCCATTGACATCGATTGCACCCTCTTGAAAAGGATGCATGTTGGACTTCGTGTCAGGCTCTACCCCATCCTACTTCACCTTTTGCCTCTGGTTCCTCCTCTTCAGCTGCTAATCCATATGCAAGTATCGTTACCCAGCTGAGTGATCTTTCTCTGAGCATCATTTCATCCACAGAGAAGATCCTGACGAACTAGGAAGCGTTTCGGAGCGAGCAATAAAACAACATGGTATATGTGTGCGCCTCAATCAGATACCTTCAGCGGTGCAATGACTACGCTTTTTTAGGCATGATTGGCTTATTCCAGTTTCCGATGCTTACGGTCTGCATCTTCCTCCGACTGGTCCTCCTTTTGATCCTTGGGCTGCTGATTGAGAAAAATATAGAGTTTAAGGAAAGTGTTTATCTGATGTGTGATGAACTTTGAGGTCCTACAATTTAACCGCAGTAGCAAGGGCTATGCGGGTTGATCCTCAAGAAGAGATGTGGTGGAAGCGCTTTGGTATCTTTTTAAACACTAAATTGATTAAATTAGATTTCTTTGAAAAAGGAGAAAAAGAATTATATGTTAAATGTTAGAGATAGAAATAAGATGAAGATATGATTTGTTTGGAGATTAGGGTGTTTAAAAGAATTAAAGCAAATAAGGCTTACTAATCATCTACCACCATTAACTTACTAACCTATGCTAAAATATTCTTCACTTTGGATCATAAAAGTTGCACTTAAGAGTTACATTCAATTCAAGCAAGATACATAAGATAATAACTAAACCTTTTTTGAAATAATCACTAATCAAGACCTAACATTAAAATATAAAAGCCTTCTAAGTATAGAATAAGAAGAATAAGAATTCAACATTAAACTATCAAAGCTATCTAAGCATAGCAAATGAAGAACCATTGGAATGTATTAACAAATAATATATTAATTAATTATCATGTGCCTCAAGAAATATTAGTTTATTCTAGGGTTTAAACATACATGATTCAGTTAGTCATCTAACACAAACTAGAAGTAGTTGTGGGTAGAAATTAATAAGCCATAAACTAACTTAGCTATGCACGATAGAAACTAAAGAAAACATGGTAGAAAAGAAGAAAAAGCAAATAAATAAAGAAAGCAAGTAAATAATAGTAAAATAGAAATTAGAAAGAAGAATAGAAAAACCTTATTATTGATGTTGTCACCTTCAATTACAAGAGCCTCCTCCTTCTTTACAGACTTGAACTAAATTAAACCCTAAAAATTATAAAAGAAATTCAGAGAAAAACTTTAAAAAAAAATTCTAAGTCATGATTTCTAGAATTAATGTTGTCACCTTCAATTACAAGAGCCTCTTCCTTCTTTACAAACTTGAACTAAACTAAACCCTTAAAATTACAGAAAAAAATTGGAGAAGAAACAAAAAAAATCCTAAGCTATGATCTCTAGAATAAATTTGAGATAATTGATTATAAGAGATTTCAGCTCTTTAAATAGACCTCAGAGTCAATCACAATAAGATACATATTAGGAGTTTTAATTCAATCCCAATTCAATTTGAGGTATTTAATTTTGAACTGATATGCAGCAGACAGCTCAATTCGACACAGTGGTCAACATATAAATTGTAGCCCTTTAAGTTCTCTTTCGTGACATCTTAAATCATCAGATTTTAATTTCTATAGAGAAAGTTATGATCAGAGTACTAAGAGATGTCTAGTCTGAATCCGAGTCTGAATTAATTTAAAATTCCAAATTTAATTAAACTTACTTTAGAATCTTAATTAATTGGGCTCTTTTGGGCCTTTTCCCCTTGTTCTCCTATTTATAAAGGCCTTCACATCATTAAGCAAAAAGAAGAGCATGATTTTTTAAAATAAATATGAGAATGTAATGTAACATATGCAAAATTTATGAGTAAGCACATCCCCACACCTATCATTTGCTCGCCCTCGAGCAAAATAAATAAAAAAACTAAAATAATCTAACCTAACTCATTATAGGAATTACGATTGCACTTAGCACGTACAATAAGCTGTTAAACCTTTAGGTTATTCCTAGAGGACGAGTTTTATCTCGTTAGAGTTTTCAGTGAATTGGGACTACAAAATCCGATGAAAGAAATAATAGATAAGAAAGACTAAGATAAAAAGGATAATAAAAAAAGAATAAAAGAAATAGAAGTTATTATTTTTTCTAATTCATAACAAGTAGTCACTAGCAATTAAATGTATAAGCCAACAAGTTTAAGCATAACCATGTTCAATCATAAAATAAAGAAATCTAATCATTTTTGTTAGAGATTTAAATTTAATATTTTCACACCAATCCATCCTAAGTCTTTCAATCCTATGCATCTTTGTGTAAGTGAAAAGTAGTTTTAGCTGGGAATATTTGATTTAACTTCACCTTTTTAAATTTATAAATATATATATATACACATATTTTTTAAAAAAGTTTGAAGTATTACCACTTCCTTGCCCTTTAAGCACTTCTCTTTTTTTTAGTATGTATAACTCATCTAATATTCTTTTGTATAAATATCAATGCTTCTTGAGGCCCTAATACCTAACTAATTGATTATTAGATGTGCTAATACATATATTATATTTATATATTTTTCTCAAACTTACCTAATTACCTTTCGCGTAAATGCTAAGGTTTGCTTAGGCCAAAGCACCAAGCTACTGAATAATTAGATTTGTTTATTATATATATATATATATATATATATATATATATATATATATATATATATATATATATATATATATATATATATATATATATATATATATATATATATATTTAAAACTGGCGAAGCTATCATCATTATCCAAGCAAAAACTTACATGTACATTTATGTAAGATGCATAATCATGTCAACAAATTCTAGATGGTGTTTATTTTTTAAATTTTTTATCTCTGAGTCAAAAATTATATATTTTTTCAAATTGATCTTACCATTATAATTTCAAACTTTGTTGTATTCTTAATTCTTTAAGAATTAGTTATACTTTTTGCACAATAATTTTTTTCAAAGACTCAAAGACTCCTAAAAGAAAATAAAGACTAAGAAAGAAAAGAAAACAAGTGTTTTTTTCATGTTAGTAAAAACCTATATTAGTATGATAGTAAGCCCTCCCCCGCACTATATCCTTCATTGTCACCAATGTATGAATTAATGCATATATGCGTGAAAAAAATGTAAAAGAGGTACGTAAAAAGAACTCACTATAACGGTCTCGAATAACGAAAAGAAAAATAAAAAGACGCACAAACTAAAAAGAATATATAACAAATATGTAAAACTCTATGTCTCCCCATGCCTAGACCTTTATAGCTCTATTCTCTGGAGACCACTTTCCATCATTCCAATTGGTTCTCTTCAGTGGTGGAATTGAAAAGGTCAATCTTTTGTTATTTTGATTCTCATCCTCTTCAATTTGTTTTTCTCCTTCCTCAACCTCTTCCTACTCTTCTTTTTTCTATTTTTGCTTTTCAAAAATTGATCATCATCATATCTCTCAATTGGAGCGTCCACAATATGAATGCCTAGAAATTTGAGCTTATCCTCAAACATCACCTAAAAATTTAGATCAATAATTTCTTTTGGAGGTGTATAACTAACCAAAGTATCTTGATTCATCAAAAGACATAAGTTCATCTTCAGAGAGATTTTCAAAGCTTTGGTCAACCAGAGGTCCTTGACTTATGTTCTCATACGATTGATCATTTGTTTGCTCATTGAAAGTAAAGATACTCAAATTAAGTTTTTTCCCTCAAAAGAAACTCTAGAGTTAAGATCCTCAACACATGTTTTCTTATTAATATGATCACACTCAAGCTTAAACAAGTTATCAAGAAATAGAGGCTCATTATCTATTCATGCATCCTTAAATTGTATTCAATGAAGTTCACTTCAAACATTTGATCTTCTACATCGTGGGGTTGCTTTTCTAATTTAAAGACATTGACTTTCTTAGTTATGTCTCTAAAAGTTAACTTCTTTGATCTGTTCCTACAGTTGATGATTGGAGTTACAGTAGCAAGAAACCGATGCACTAAGATGACAGGAGTTTAAAAATTAGGATTTGACACAGGTTGGGTCTCAAGGACAATGAAATCTATAGGGTAGATAAGCTCACCAACCCGAATGAGAACATTAGTAATCTCCCCTTTGGAAACTTTTATTGATCGATCAGCCAATTGGATGGTGACTCGGGTCGGACTAAGATCACCCAACCCAAGTTATTGGTACACTGAGAAGGGAAGCAAATTGATACTTATCCCCAAATCAAGGAGTACACGACTCATATTGTGCAAGTAATGGTAGAAGCACCCAAATCCTTGTACTTGATAGGGATTGGGTCTGACAGTAGCTCACTAATGTTAGTAACTAAGAAGACTATCTTTGACATATTAGTCCAAATCCTTGTACTTGATAGGGATTGGGTCTGACAGTAGCTCACTAATGTTAGTAACTAAGAAGACTTTCTTTGACATATTAGTCTTTCTCTTCTTGGTGCATATGTCCTTAAAAAATTTGGCATAGGATGAGACTTGTTGGATTGCATTTAGAAGGGGTAGATTTTCTCCATGTGTGCATTTTGCTTACTTATGAGCCTATTTGGGAATGGTACTTAGGCTTGTGCACCTATCGGCTGACTTGTCAGGATTGGAGGGAGTGAAACTAGACGAAGTGAATGATTGCATTGTGTTGTATTGAATAAGATTGGGTGGCATCGACACTTGATTATAAACATACTTACCTGACCTCAATGTATGAACCATATTACATTGATTTAACTACTGATCTTCAGCCAAATGGGCTTAACTTGAAGAATGTGTTTGTCAACGGCTGACTAGGTAAGGTACCCTTGGGTCTCTCACTTAAAGAACTAACTAGCTGACTAAGCTGAACCTCTAACCTAAAGATGGCTTGACTATTGTTGCTTACCAATCGTCCCATATTTTACATGAAGGATTCCATAATCTTCTCCAAATCAGTCATTTTCGTTTCAGCAGGAGAACTTTGAAAGGAAGATTATGGAGCTTGACTGGAAAAATTGTGTTGGTTGGGAAAGTTATGTTGATAATTGAGAGATTGGAATTAGTTGGGATAGTTTGACCTTTAGTGATTATGGTTGTTTTGGCTCCAAGAGAAATTCGTGTGATTTCTCTATCTAGGATTTTATGTTTACGAAAATGGATTATTATTGGGTCTTGCAAAGTTGCATTCATATGTTCGGACAATATTTGATGAGCAAGAAAGAAAAGACACTCTTTGAACACGTGGTTCATAACTTGACAGTAAGTGCAGCCCGCAGATGTGAATTGTGTTAGGTTGAATTGGTTTATCGGGACTGGCTCCTTTATTTTTAGAGCATCTAGTCTTCGCATAACGCTGGCAAATTTAGACTTCGTTGCTATGGATGTCTCTGTTGAAAGGAGACCTCCTTTTCACGAGGTAGCATTACTATTCTTAGATTTATGGGGAACTAATTCTATTGGATGGTCTTTTCCACTAAATCTTCATATATTTTCTACCTTTCGTGTTCATCCTTTTTCAAAAAAACCCCTTGACAAATGGTTTCTAATAGAATCTTATTTTGATAATCTAAATCATCATAGAGAATTTGGCATAACTGTCACTTTTCTAGGCCGTGAAGGGGGCACTAGGCAAGGAGATTGTTGAAGCACTCAAAGTATTTCCAAAATAGCTCGACTGTTTCTTGTTTTTTCGGATAAGAGCAGTCTTATGGATAGGGCAGAATTTCTTCAAGAAGGCCTTGACGAGATCATCCCATGAAGTAACTGATTTAGCCGCTAAACTGTATAGCCACTTTTTTGCTAGGTTCGTGAGGGCGAAAGAGACAAAACATAACATAATGGAATCATCTTCTAGCTGTGATATCCTTATTATGAGACATACCTCTTCAAATTCTCTTATGAAGAAGTATGCATTCTCGGACTCTAGATCATGATACTTTGGGAGAATGTTAATGAATTGTGGATTAAGCTCAATGTCGTTGCCTACAACTTCGAGAAGCCGAATGCAAGGCGCAAGTGATATCCTAATAAGATAGAACCTATCATGCAGAGATGATGGTTGTGCCATGTCCGGATCTGATTTAGGTGGTGAACTGTTTCTTATTAATCTAGATGTAAATGGGTCTCTTGACTAAGATGACATGCACAATTAATAAAAACAAGATCACACAAATCAATCATAAAGAAGAATAAAAATCAACCAAGCCTATTTTAAGGTAGACTTGACCTAGACGACTCCTAACCGTAGATTATTCACGGGAGGTATATTGCAGAATCTGATCACAAATTAATTAGCCAGGTAAATGGTAAGATCAATAGGAGGTATCAGTGCTAAGAGTAATGAGCCTAATTATGCCAAACCATTATTCTTCGAGGTTTCGCCTCTTAATCCCCAACCTTAGATACCGATTTTATAAGAGTCAAATTTTAACAACTTTCTTCTTAGGTCAATCTCTTAGCAACTCCGAGTTGTCTTAAAGTCAACATATATTCAAATTTTAAATTAGGTTTAGGTTGTGAGTGCAATGGAGATGGTTTGTGGGTTAAGAGAGGGTAATGACTTCCCCACCTTATCTTATTTTTAGGTTTTGCCCTTAATACAATTTCGTGCAAAAGTCGTGCAAAAGTGTGCAAGTAAATAGATAAGAAGCACATCAAACCAAATTTTAAATCACCCAGAAGTGTTTCCTAATTTAGATGCAATGCAGACTTATCTTACCTCTAGCACTCTTTAACAATAATTTAAAAGAAACAGAATTAAATAGATGCCTATGATGCAAGTCTATCTGTTTTTTAAAGTTTTCAACCAAGTTGTTCCGGATACTTATACATGGCAAAAGATTCTTGGTTATGGAAGTTAACTAAGACCGGAGATTTTTCATTTGCATCCACCCAGGACAATGTTAGGCATATTGGCCAGAAGTTTGACTTAGCAATTATGATTTGGTTCCATTGCCCAAGTCCTAAAATGTCTTTATGTTGTTTAAGAGCTCTCAAAGGTAAGCTTTCTACTAGGAGTTTCTTAAAATCAATAGGCATTAGAGATAATGATCTCTGTGTATTGTGTAAACAATGCTTTGAAAGTACCTAGCATTTGTTCTTTGAATGTCTTTACTCAGCATACATATGGAGACTATGTAAACTTAAGCTTGGGATAATGGATCAGTCAATGGGGAGCCTTATTGAAGAAGAAAAACAGGTGTAGTCCAGATTCATACATAAAACTAAACAGGCAGCTCTAGTTAAAGTAGCTCTTAATGTTGCTTTTGGCATATTTGGAAGGAGAGAATGAAAGAGTTTTCCACCTCAGGGAAAGACAAAAAATTTTAGTCTTCAGAAGCCTATATGAGGATATTAGAGTTCTGTTGAGAACCTATCAATGGAAGGTGGACAGGAACAAGCCTAATATTTTGTCTAATTAAAGCATATGATGCAGTTATTATCAGCCACATTTGCATTCAGATGATTGACATTCAGATGATGGTATTCAGACAATGTAATTGCAGCATCATTTGCAGTGTCCAGGATTAGCGATGACATGGTGAGAAACTGCAATGACTAGTCAACAGTAAATGTGTCTCAGCACCTGATCTGTAAATGCATTACTTGTATTTAGGATGCTGATTCAATTAGTACTGTATTTCAATTTTTTGAGGCTTTGGGTCAATCTTTACATTTATAGTAGATGATGACATATATGATCATCGCCCCTCTCTATGGTTATCCAAGATTAATTTTTGACCCTTTGGGTCAAGCTACATATATGATACTTTGTACTATTGTCTCAGTATCAGTAAAACTCACTTACTTTTCAATATATATATATATATATATATATATATATATATATATATATATATATATATATATATATATATATATATATATATATTTCAATCTATCTCATCTCACCAATATGTAAACAAATTAAAGAAAATTTTAATTGTTTCTCACATCAAGTCGCAATTTTGATTTGAATATTTAATTCATATAGATAGAGAACATCTGATCGGATCGTGTTGCGGCCATCTCATTCTTGTGCACTACGATATTTGGGAATTGCTAGGTTGCGATAAGTCTTAGAGTTAACGTCTCATGCCCTACAAAACAAGAAAATTAAGGCAGATAAGTGCTTTTTTGTTCTTTGCAATTTGATTTGTAATCTGAGTCCCCATCTCTTTCCCTTAAAAAATAAAAGACATACCAGCTCGGATCGACTTCGGTCATGACTGGCAAACATGGGAAAAAAATGAAAAAAAAAGAAAAACAAAATATCTCTACCCATGCCATCTTGGACTTTGGGACAGGACTCGAGAGAAATTAATGGACGTATGCGGTGCAAAGAGTAGTAGTTTCTCTCTTCTTGCATTTCATTATCCTATCGTTGTCAAAATTCTTATTACCTTCAACTTCCAAGTCTTTCGTCTTTCGTTTTTCTAATTAGAATTATGGAGGTCGTGGACGATTGAAGTCTAAACTAAGACGCATGATCTTCAAATTAATGAGCACAAACCTGAAGACTAGCAAATTAATTAGTTGAAGACTAAACAACGGCGGCCGAAAGATTTGCGTGGATGTCTACATATTTTCAGTCACCAGGCCTAAATTCACACCTGATCTCATGAGCCTGACTTGATTACTAATAATTTTGGTGGTTTTGTACCCGACGGTCAAATGCCATTGCAATTTGCCATGCACGTCCAAAGAAGATAAGGGAGACTGTATATTAAATTATTAATACTAAATACAAACTTTTGTGCAATCAAAGACGAAGAAAGCAAACAAAGTTACGACCTAACCCAAACCAACCAAATTCCCCACTTTTTGGCCTTCATTGGAGTCACCACTCACCAAACGCCCTTGAATTTGCGCATTTATTGCATTGTAGAGTTTTTAATTGACAGGTGACCATGTTTTCCCTGCTTTTAATTAACTAAAATTACAAAAAAAATTGACAAAGGAAAATAAAGATTATGGGTTTTTTTTTTTATTCTTTCTACTTTTTCTTTTAAAGAATTTGAGGTGTAGTGTTGTGATTTTATTAGCTTCAAGAATGTACATATATAGCTATTTGTTACAAGCGCATAGGTCAAACAGTTATGATACAATCAAGATGTCAAGATTAAATTTGTAGTCAAGATCTGGTTAAGCTCAGGAATCGCGACACGTATTCTACCGCATCAGAGGTACCTCAAGCAGACAACATGTCCAAGATGATGCCAAGCGGCTCACATGCAACCCTCAGGAGAGAGGGTCTCGGGCCCAACTCTGATTTGTCTCTATATTTGCATATTTCATACCACATTTTCACACTTATTCTTTATAAAATTCTGTTAAATAATGGTTTTATTATGTGTTTCTAGGTCGATGGCATGAGGTAAAGAAGAAACCAAAACTCTGATTTATTTGGGATTTTTAAAGACTAGAAGAAGCCTGAGCCTCTGAAGCCCAATCAGCTAATTTTGAGAGCAGAAAATAAGAAACCAGAAGTCAATACATAGCCTATACCTCCTGTACTTGACCCATGCCCTGGCGCTGCGCGCCGCGGCCACAGTATGGTAGCGAAAACATGGTCATGGCCGCGTTTCCGCGGCCATGCTGTGGAGTCGTGCGTCGAGCTTCGACGCACGACGCCGTACAACCTCCCTGGTGCCCTTTTAGCCTATAAATACCTTCGGTTTTTCAGAGAGAAAGGGAGGAGAGTTTTTAGGGTAGTTTCCTTCTCTTTATGGTAGTTTTAGTTGTTCTTCTTTTTCTTCTTTTATATTTTTTATTTTTGTAGATCATGTAATAGGGAAGAGATTAATACTTATGAAGAAAGTTAGGGTTCTTGTAATGGAGGGTGACACTCTATGAATAGTTCTCTTTTTATCTATACTTGTTTTTTCTCTCTAACTCTTTACATGTTTTGGTAATTTTCTTCTCATGGCAACTAACTACTAAGCACTAACTATGCTAATTCCTTCTTAATGATCCACATGAATCTATAGGTCTCTACATGGCCTTGCTCTTTCAAGTGCCTGTGATGACTCATGATGATAGATTTTAACACTCTAACATCTAACTTTCTAACAAGTTACCCTTACTTTATTCCATACTTGCTCTTTTTAGTTTTGATTGTTTAAGTGTAGTTTGCTCTTGTTTGTTGAGTTTGGATGTGAAAGTGATCTTATGGGTCATACTTTGAAATTGAAGCTAAGGACTAGTGATGGTCAATGATACATGTGAGACAACTATCACTAAAAGGTTAGCATGTTAGTAGAGCCATTAGTAGTTAGTAGACATGAGTCTTCTTTTCTTTTTACTTTATTTTAGAAATAATACAAAATCACGAACACTATTCTTTTATGTTCCTCTTCTTTGTTTTCACTGTATTCTTCTCATTCTTTATTTTCTTTTCTTTTGATTCTTTAAAAATATTGAAGAACCATTAACACATACGTGAATCGACCAGTAAAGCTTCTATCACTTTTCGTACATGTGATTTGACATGTATAGCCACTTTGCTATCATGATAGAATTGCTGAAGCTGTAACATCGACCATCACTCTTTTACTTCTTGTGCATGCTTTCAAGCAATCAAATTTTGGCGTCGTTACGGAGATGGGAACGGTTTGATTTCACATTTTTTTTTCTTTTCTTCTTTATTTCAAAGTACAGATTTTAGAATCAAGAAAATAATAACTGCAGAAACATACAAGTGGTCTTGGGCCTCTGCTCTAAAGAGTAGAGACCAAGTACCCTCAAACTTGCCGCATTTTAGCGGTAGGATTGAGTGAACTACTAACTGGTTTTTTTTCAGGGTTGCTTGCTTTGAAAAAAATTAGCTTTCTGCAAATATTATTTTTCATGTATGCCATCACCAAGATTTTGTTAATAAACCAACAGTAAAAAGCTTGGTGCAAATCTAAAAATTGATTTAGACTCTTGCATTTTAGGCACGTGTCGTTACGATTCATTTAAATTATTGTTGAAGAGTGTGGAGTAAGGTGCATAAGCGTTGCATATAGAATAAGACCAACTCTTTGGCAGATTTATCCGTTTTGAGTAAATTATTTGATATATTCTGTACACTTGCACAAAATAAATTTTAAGGGCAAAACTCAAATAAAAAGATAAGGTGGGGATTCATCACCATTCCTTAGCCCAAAAATAATTTTTAAGCACTCACAATCCCAAGCTTAATTTAAAAATTGATAGACGTTGTCCCTAGGGACATCTCGGACTCAATTAGGAGATTGACCTAAGGAGAAAGTTGTTAGAGCTTGACTCTTATGAAATCGGTGTCCAAGGTTTGGAATTGAGAGGCGAAACCTCGAAAAATAGTATTTTAACATAATTAGGCCCATTGTTCCGGTACAAATACATTCCACTGGTCTTGCCCCTACCTGGCCGATTAAATTATAGTCAGATTTCTACAAGCTACTCCTCGTGTACAGTCTAACCAGTTAGGAGTCGTCTAGGCCCAAGTCAACCCTAGCATAGGATTATTTTCTTTCTTTTTCTTTATTTGTTATTTGTTTGTTTGTTTTTCTTTTTTTGTAAATTGTGAAATGAATTTTACCAACAATTCTTTCAATCCTAATATGAATCCATTTTTATCCCGACCTCATTTGACTCGGATAACTTCTACCCGGCAATGTACAACATGAACCAACTATATAGGCCGGATTGGGTTTGTCCGACTCAATATGACCCATATTCCAAATTCAATGATCCAAAATTTGAAAATAATTTTCACCCTTCACAGAGTCAGTGGGGATTCACCGCCCTTGAGTTAGATTATCAGTCACCTTGTCCACCATCTTCTTTCCCATATTTTGTTTCACATACTCCTTTTTAAGAACCACCAATCGCAGAAAAATCAAAGTTACAAAGGAGTTTTGAAGAAATGATAGAGGACCAAAAATAATTTGAAAACATGGTGGCCTCATCATATCCACAGAATTCGTATGGTTTTTTCCAGAACCACTAAAAGAAAATTTATTGTTGGAAAAGACTTGGAATTCGTGCAAAGTCCGAGCGACTAATTCAAAATATGATTAACTTTCAATGTCCACCAAATATTCATATGACTCATGAATCATATCATTTTAGAATTCAAGCTTTAATTTCATCATACCAACCTAAACTTGAACAAAATCAAATCCTTGATATTTTCGCAAGTTATCCATTTTCTGAAATTGAACTTGGAGATGAATGTGAATCTGAGCTTCAATTTAGCGATTCGAGTCCAATTTTTAAATCAATATCAACTCCTATAGTGTTACCTAAAGTACGTATCATTCTTGAGCGAGTTTTGATTCCCATAATTCTTGAACTTGAGTCAATCATTTCACCCATTCACATTACTTTTTTGGATGAAAATTAAGATTTAGTTTCATTACATCCATTTGAACTTGCCCAAAATTTTGAGAACTATCTTGACATTTTTGGAAGTTATCCTTTTCCGAAATTGAACTTGAGCAAGAATGTGATCCTGATCCACAAGTTGATAATTTCATTTCACTTTTTTATTCAATAATGACTCCGGTATCATTATCAGATTTTTTCGTATTCTGGAGTCAACATTGAATCTGTACGAGTACACTATGAAATGGAATCACTAATATTTTATGATCAAATTCTGTTAATGGGAAAGTGTGTGAGCATCATTTTTTTTGTTTGGACCCCAATTTTGAACCAAATTTTACTCCAATTTCTGAATCTCGACTTGATCTAAGTATGTTTCCCCAGTCGATATTCGTTCTTGTTTCTTTTGAGCCAAAATCAATTATCTCCCATAATCACACTTCTTTGTTGGACAACGGTGTTGAACATAATGACTCTGAGTTTATTTTTGAAAATTAGTCATTTGAGGGGGAGAATTTTTTCAGTAGGATCATACTTTTTAATAACATATTAATGGGTTATATTAGAGAGGTCCCTGGTGGGTTCCTTCGAGATCCATAATCTTTAGATTGGGCCGCATTTTGTGGACCAATTAGACCACCACCTGAACCACCACCATGAGGTAATTTTTCTTCCCTCTCCATTTGTTTCACGCATATGCACATTCATGATGTATTGAGGATAATGCATGAGATAAGTGTGGGGGAGGGCTTACTAACATAGGTTGTTCTAACTTTCTTTCTTTTACACTTCTTTTTAGAAAATTTTTAGATTTTTTCTTGTGTATAAAAACTCTTTTCTTTTCGTTTTACAAAACTTTTTGAAATTTGAGAAATAGCTTTGATTTATTTTTAAAAAAGTTAAGAGGATCTTAAGAATTAAGAAGACCTACAATTATGAATTCTTAAAACGAGTCAAAATAATAGATCTTTTTTAAATTTTAGAGTAAGAAAGTAAGATTGAAAAGATAATTTGATCTTAAATTTTTTTCCTTAGATATATACACTTCACACTTACATAATTTTTGAAATTGAAAAACAGAAAATGTCATAATATATATATATATAATATATATATATAATATATATATATATATATATATATATAAACAAATAATAATAAAAATCACTTATTGAAGCTGGGTATTTATGCCTCAGGAAGCATGATTATTCACGCCTAAAACGGTGGACAAAAATAAAATAATCCCCTTTTGTTTTGTGGCCTTGTTTACTCGAGTCTTTAAGCCTGAGGGATGTTTTCTAATCTGGTGCCTTAAAACCATCTAGTTTGGGAGTAACAGGCTAAAGGCTCACTACCAGGGTAAGCTAGAAAGCCTAAGAAAACTAAGAGAAGAGAAAAAAGGAAAAAAATTGATATTAATAAACGGCATGAAAGTTAGATTCGATATCCCAAAAATCTTCACAGTTCAAAAAGTGCATATTTTCTAAAGAGTTTTTATGAAAGATCAAAGAATCGATTCAATTTAAAATTCTTACATTTAATTTATAACAAGATTTTGCATTTAGAATTAGTTTAAGAAAAATAATTTATGGTTAACTTATGACCTTAGATCACTTAAATCTTTGCAAAATATTTCAACACTTTTCTCTATTTCAAAACACGTTTTTAAAATACTAACATTTGACTTCTTTCTTTAAGGATTTTGTGGGTGTAATCCGCTGAAAACCCTCAGGAGAGAAAACTCAACTTCTCCTCTAGGGAAAATCTAAAGGTTTAATAGCTTATTGCACATGCTCAGCGCAATCGCGTCACCTGTGAAAGTGATGTAATAATTTCCTTACTTTTCTATTTTGCTCGGGACATGCAAAAGATTAGCGTGGGGTGTAATTGGTCTCTATATTTGCATACTTCATATCTGAATTTTACACTTATTATTTATAAAATTCTGCTAAATAATGGCTTTCTTGTGTGTTTATAGGTTTATGGCATAAGGCGAAGAAGAAGCCCAAAACTCTAATGTTTTTTAAAACCTAGAAGAAGCCCAAGCCTTTGAAGCCTAATCTGCTAATTTTGGGAGCAGAAAATAGATAACAAAAGTCAATGTATAGGCTATACCTCCTGTACTTACCCATGCCCTAGCGCTGCGCGTGCGGCTACAGTATAGCTGGGAAAACGCAGCCATGGCCGCGTTTTCGTGGTCATGCTGTGGAGTCGTGCGTCAAACTTCGACGTACGACTCCGTAAAGCCTCCCTGGTGCCCCCTTTTAGCCTATAAATATCCCAGGTTTTTTAGAAAGAAAGGGAGAGTTTTTAGAGTAGTTTTCTTCTCTTTAGAGTAGTTTTAGTTCTTCTTCTTCTTCTTTTGTATTTTTCATTTCTGTAGATCATGTAATAGGGAAGAGAGTGATACATATAATGAAAGTTAGAGTTCTTGTAATGGAGGGTGACATTCTATAAAAAGTTTTCTCTTTATCTCTACGTTTTTTTTCTCTCTAAGTCTTTACATGTTTAACTAATTTTATTCTTATGGTAACTAAGTACTAACCATTAACTATGCTAACTCCTTACTTGATAATCCATATGAATCTGATAGCTTCTACTTGACCTTTCTCTTGCAAGTGCCATTGATGGCTCATGATGATGGATTCTAACACTTTAACATCTAATTCTCTAACAAATTACTATTACTTTATTCCATACTTGCTCTAGTTAGTTTTGATAGTTTAAGTGTAGTTTGCTCTTTTTTATTGAGTTTAGATGTGAAAGTGACCTTATGGTTCATGCTTTGAAAAGCTCTTGAAGCCAAGGACTAGTGATGGCCAATGATACATGTGAGGCAACTATCACTAAGAGATTAGTATGTTAGTGGAGCCATTAGTAGTTAATAGCCAAGTGTCTTCTTTCTTTTTACCTTGTTTTAGAAATAATACAAAATCATGAACACTATTCTTCTATGTTCCTCTTCTTTATTTTCACCATATTCTTCTCATTCTTTGTTTCTTTTCTTTTAATTCTTTAAAACATTGAAGAACTATTAACACACACGTGAATCGACCGGTAAAGCTTCTATTGCTTTCCGTCCCTGTAGAGTATAGCCACTTTCTATCATGGTCGAATCGCTAAAGCTGTAACATCGACATCACTCTTTTACTTCTTATTGTGCATGCTTTTAAACGATCAAACTTTGAGACACATCCCAACTCCAAAGAGAGGTCCCCGAGTCCCTTCTCACCCAGACATCTGTGAATACTAGAATTCACCCGGACTCCTACTGGACACAGCTCAACAGCAAAGATTCCGGATCGCAAGAATGGTTATGCCTGTCACAAAATCCCCACGTTCTAAATACCCCCTATGCCAGCGGGGATGGTTATGGACAACAGCGGATATCTCAGCATACTAATGCCAATAATAAAGCACAACAATCTAAACAAATATGGAAGAATCTTAACCGCAGATCATGAATCATGGAGAAATATCACATAAAAGATCCGCACCATCAGTTACATCACAAACAGTTTACTTATGGGCCAAAGAAAGAAGAAGGAAAAGGCCAAGGACGAAGGGACCGACAAAAAAAGAAGAGATAAACGTAGTGATAAAAACCCTCTAGTAACACATAAAGAAAGATAGTGAATCCTTCCTCTCTCCTCCCCGTGGTTTTTCCCATTCTGCATTTTCACGTAAATATCTCTGTAAACGTCTATTTGCTGATTGGATCTTTACATTCTGTATCATTCTAGGTAGTCCCCCCTTTTTCTTGTGGTGTGAAATCAATTGTTCAATCAATCATATAGGAAAATCTCCATTACAAAATGGTGCTTTCATTGAGATCTGAGTCTCAACGGCTCAGATATCTCCCCTACCAAACCCATCCTCCAAAAAGTCCCTCCAACATCGATGATGGCCTCAAGAAGAAAAGCCACCAAAGGCGCATCATCTAAACGTGAAGCAATCACAGCTGCTGGGGGCACAGTCCCTCCGCCAACCGCCGATCAATCATGTACCACAAAGACTCAGGTTCCTCATTGCAACTGGAGCCATCACCGGCATCCTGAAAGGTAGTAAAAAATGCATATTTATCACTACATTTACTATCATGTTTCCCTATTTATTCTTTTAATTATGCACTATTACTAAAGTTTTGTTATTTAATGTGTGCAGGCCTTGAGTAATTAAAAAAATAAAAGAATAAAGCCTAAATGAAGCCCAGAAGCCCATGTGCAAGCCCATGTGCAAAAGTTGTAGTAATTTAGAAGTTTCTTATTATCTAACCTAATCTAAACTTAGATTTTTAACTCTTTATTTAAAATCTAAGTGAAGAAAAGGAAGGATAAGAAAGAACTCCTAATTGCTAAAAGAAGAGGAAAAGGATGGACTTCTACTCAACCCTAATTACTTGCAGGATAAGGCTAAAGATAAAAGGAGAAGAGTGCAAAGATAGAAATTCGTTTCAAAAAGATTTGGATTTATGATAACTTACTTCCCAAGTTATCCCGAATTTTTAAAATGAAGAGTCGATATGCAAAATCCAGAAGAATATACCCAGATGGACGGACCAGAGGAGGCCACGCACGAAAGCGCGTGGCCAGGGGCTAATCTATGGCCGCGAAAACGCAGCCATAGCCGCGTTTCCGCGGCCCTATGGATAGGGTTGGCTACCAATTTTTGTAGGGGAGTTGTACCGGACTCTACTTCTTCCATCTCCTATAAATACCCCTGCAGAGCAACTGAGAGGGGCCATCCAGAGACGGAAAATTAGGGTTTTCTTTAGATTTTCTCTTTGCAAATTTCTTGTAATTTCGTTTCGTTTTAGCATATTTTGGAGGAGGAGAGGAGCATTGTATTTGGAAGTGACATTCAAATAAAGGTTACCTTTTATTCTTTGTCATTTATTTTGTTATTTAATTTTGTTTTTTTGCTGAGATATTTTTTTGTCTTCTTCTCTCTTTCACATAATTTTTTTTACATTAAACAAAAAATTGAAAATATAAAAAAAAGATGAATAACTAATTCTAATTTGTGGTGTACTAATCTCTTAAACAACCCTAGTGTAGTTTAGAAAGTGGATGGATTGATAATCACTTTTAGAGACCCTAGGATTAAAATAGTTTTCTTGAAGATTAATTGATAGTAAGTTTTTCTAATCTAGTTTACACTTCTAAACTATTCTTCATAAATTCATACTTAAGAACTTTGATAGCATAACTTTAAGTTAAGCCTTTTCTTATGCTATACTTAGAAGTTAGGATGAACACTTGTTAAATTTTATTAGCGCACACTAATTAGATTCTAATATCATTTATCTTGCTTGAATTTCTATTAATAACCTAGGATAGATTTTAATTGTTTCAAAATGATATTCACTTTTCAAGACTTGCACTATGGGTTGTGGTAGAAGATTAGTAAACTGCATATCTCCAATCAAATCATTCAAATCTAATCACTCTCTTTGTTTTGTTCTAAGTAAAACAGAGAAATCGTCCGAAACGCTTGCATCGCATCCTTCCCTGTGGATCGACCCGCTTTGGCCCTTACTGCAGCGGATAGAATTGAAATGAGACTTTCTAACTCTTAACCTTTTCTTTATTACAATTTCTCGTTCCAATAAAAAAAATTTGGCGCCGTTGCCGGGGAAGAAACGGCACGATATTCTCAAAACTAATTCTTTCTTTCTTTCTGTTTGCAGGTTCGGAGAACAGGAAAACTAACAGCGGCAAAGGACATATCGTAACTCTGTGCCTCTGCCCTCGAAGGCAGAGAGCAGAGCCTACTGCAGAGCCGCGCAAACGCGGCCATAGCTGCGTTTTCACGGCCTGAGTAGTGAACTACTCACTCTGTTTTCTGCAGGTTGCTGCAAATTGCAAGATTAGTTTACTGCCTTGTTAATTTTTCTCTGGATCACCCTGCACACTGCTAATTAATTAACAGTAACCTATTTGTTGAAAAATAAAAAAATTAGATTCTTGCTTCTTAGGCACGTGTCTATTTAATTTTTTTTAATTCTGTTGAAGAGTGCTGGCGACAAGGTATATTTGCATTGCATATAGATTAGGAAACACACTTGGCTGATTTACTGCTTTTTGAGCGATTACTTATCTACTACTTTACACGTACACAAAAAAATTTTAAGGGCAAAACCCATTAACAAGATAAGGTGGGGATTTCATCACCCTTCCTTGGCCCACAAATCATCTCCGTCACACTCACAACCCTAACCCTAAATAAAAATTGACTAGACGTTGGCCCTAGGTTAACTCGGACTCTCTAGGAGATTGGCTGAAGGAGGAAGTTGTTCGAAATTAACTCTTGCCAAATCGGTGTCTAGGAAGGGGATTAAGGGCCGAAAGCCCGAAGATCGGTGGTCACTTAATTAAGGAACGTCTTTGACGGATAACCTCCCACCGGTCTTGCCACCTACCTGGCCGATTAACTTGTGGTTAAGGTCGGCAATATACCTCCTAAAGACAGTCTAAAGTTAGGAGTCATCTTGGACAAGGCTTACCCTAGAATAGGAATTTTGACTATTTTTTTCTTTTCTTTGATTGATTGGGTGAACTTGTTTGTTAACTGTGCATGTCAGCTTGGTCGAGAGACCCATTTACATCTAGACTAATTAGAACCAGTTCACCACCCGAACAAAAGTCTGACTCACACATGGCACAACCACCGTCACTACAAATAAGTTCTATCCTATTAGGACCTCTCTTCCTTCTTGCATTCAGTTACCCGATGAAGGTGTTGACCAATTTGAGCTCAAACCACAATACATCAACACTCTTCCCAAATTTCATGGACTTGAATCTGAGAATGCAGACTTTTTCATAAGGGAATTTGAAGAAGTATGTCTTATGATGAAGATACCCAGCCTAGGAGTAGATGCCATCAAATTACGGTTTGTCCCATTCTCTTTGAAAGACTTAGCAAAGAAATGGCTCTACAGTCTAGAGGCCGGTTCAATATCCTCATGGGATAATTTCGTCAAAGCTTTCTTAAAGAAGTTTTATCCTGTCCACAAGACTGCACTAATTAGGAAGAGCATCTTACAGTTTAAGCAAACAGCCAATGAACCTTTTTGGAAATACTTCGAATGTTTTAAGGACCTCCTTGCCTAATGCCCTCACCATGGGATAGAGAAATGGCGACTTTGCCAAGTTCTTTATAATGGATTAGAATATCAAACTAAAACGCTATTAGAATCCATGCGCCAAGGAGGATTTTTGAAAAAGAACGAATATGAAGGATGGTTATTATATGAAGAATTAGCTGAAAATACTATCCAATGGGAACCAACTCTGGAAAAATTTAGGACAATGACCCTACTTCTTCTAAAGGAGGTATCCATTCCATTGAGGCCAACATAGCTACCGACGCTAAACTAGCTGTGGTAATGCGAAGACTAGAAGCTCTTGAAACTAAAGAACCAGTCTCTGTGAACCAAGTCAGCCCAACACCTTCGGCGGGCTGTACTTATTGTCAAGACATGAACCATGTGTTCGAGGAATGTTCCGTCTTTATCGCACATCAAACCTTGCCCGAACATATGAGTGCGGCCTTCATAAAGCCCGCCAACAATCCATATTCGCCCACCTACAATCCCGGTTAGAGAAATCATCCAAATTTTTCATGGGGCCCAAGCAACAATGATCAAACAAGGCCCAAATTCTCCAACAATTTTCAAAATCCACTTTATCAACAAAATTTCCCCAGTCAAAATCCTCCACACTCTTTCCAAAATTCACAAATGGAAACACGACTCTCAAACATGGAAAGAAAGGTGGACACTCTATTTAAAAGCCACGACACGCTGGCTCAAGTCTTGACTAGGATAGAGATCCAACTGAATCAACAAGAAAGACAAAAGGGAACTCTACCAAGTCAACCATTGCCGGTTCCCTAGGAATCCTTGGCTAGCCAATGAGGCTCAAGACCCAAACCAGTGTAACTATGTTCATACACTAAGATCAGGGAAACAAGTTGATAATCACGTATCCATGCCACAGGACCATCTCAGTTGTCCATTCCATCTAGTTCCACTCCATCTCCACAAAACTCCAAGGAAACTGAAGTTGAAAAATCAGCAAGAAAGGTGCACAACCTACAGCCCCATTTCCGAATAGGCTTAGGAGCAATATAATGCACATATGGAGAAACTACTCGAGGTGTTCAATCAGGTTAGGCTCAATATACACTTCTTGATGCAATCCAACAGGTCCCTAGTTATGCCAAATTTCTTAAGGACATGTGTACCAAGAAAAGAAAGACAAATGTGCCTAAGAAGGTTTTTCTAGCAACTAATATTAGTGAGCTATTGTCCAACCAGATCCCAGTCAAGTACAAGGACTCTGGATGCCCCACCATTTCTTGCACAATAGGTCGAGCTGAAATCAATCGAGCACTCCTCGATTTAGGAGCTAGCATTAATTTGCTTCCTTTCTCCGTATATCAACAACTTGGATTAGGATAACTCAACCCAACCCAGGTTACGATCTAATTGGCTGATCGCTCAATTAAAGTTCCTAAGGGAGAGATCAATGATGTCCTCATACGGGTGGGAGAATTCATTTACCCAGTCGATTTCATTGTTTTAGAGACACAACCTGTGTCTAATCCTAGGTCCCAAACTCCTGTCATCTTAGGACACCCGTTCCTAGCAATCACGAATGCAATCATAAATTGTAGAAAACGGATCCATGAGATTGACTTTTGGGGACATGACCAAGGAAGTCAATGTTTTTAACTTAGGTAAACATCCCTACGACATGAACGACCAACCCTTTGAGGTTAACTTCATTGAAAACATGACTAGTGAGCACAATGAGGAGATCACACTAGAGTCAAAAGAAGAGGAAAAGTTAGAATCAAGTGATCTCAACCTTGATGAGATTGAATGGGCAGCAAATCCAAGTTCTATAGAGATGGAAAATTCAAGCTTAACACCTCCACCCATCGAGCCACCTCCTTCTTTGGAGTTAAAGACCTTGCCTAAACATCCTAAGTACGCCTACCTTGGTGAACAAGAGACGTTACCAGTCATACTTGCCTCCAATTTGACTAATAGGCAAGAGAAAGACCTACTGGCAATCCTTAGGAGACATAGGGAAGCCATTGGTTGGACCATGCCAGATATCAAGGGACTGAGCCCTAAGATAGTCCAGCATAGAATCCATCTAGAGGAAGGGGTTAAACCGAAGAGGGATCCACAGCGTAGGCTAAACCCGCTCATGCAAGAGGATGTACAGCCGAAATAATTGAAACTGTTAGATAATGGGATCATTTATCCCATTTCCGATAGCGAATGGGTTAGTCCAATGCATGTAGTCCCTAAGAAGTCCAGCTTTACTGTGGTAGAAAACGACAAACAAGAGTTAGTGCAAACACGACTGCCTACCAAAGTTCGAGTATGCATAGACTATCGCAAGTTGAACGCCGCCACTAGGAAAGATCATTTTCCCTCCCATTTATTGACCAAATGCTGGAACGATTAGCGGGCCATGAGTATTACTTTTTCTTGGACGGTTACTCAGGGTATAACCAAATCCCAATAGTCCCGGAGGACCAAGAAAAGACAACGTTCACATGCCCATTTGGGACATTTGCCGATCGTCGAATGCCTTGGAGCTAGTGCTGAATAGATGCACCGAAAAGAACTTGACCCTAAATTGGGAAAAGTGCCATTTTATGGTGCAGCATAGGATTGTCCTAGGTCATGAGATATCTATGGAAGGGATCAAAGTAGACAAGGCTAAGGTGGAGATCATAGCCAAACTTTCAATTCCACGTAGCGTGAAGGACATTCGTTCTTTCTTAGGACACGCCGGGTTTTACTGTAGGTTCATTAAGGATTTTAGCAAAATTGCTAGACCCCTTACAAACCTTTTAGCCAAAGACGTGCCCTTCATCTTTGACGATATGTGTAATAGCACGTGGGAGAAGTTGAAATTGGAACTTATCTCTGCACCTATCATCTCACCTCTGGACTGGTCCAACCCTTTTGAGATCATGTGCGATGCCTCAGATTTTGCGATAGGCGCTGTCTTAGGACAGCGCAAGGATAACAAGCAACACGTGATCTATTATTCAAGTAGGACACTCAATGACGCCCAAGTGAACTATACACAACCGAGAAAGAATTCTTGGCAGTAGTATTCACTTTGGAGAAATTCCGCCCATACCTACTTGGGACCAAAACCACGATTTTCACCGACCATTCTGCACTTCGATACCTAATGCTAAAAAAGGATGCGAAGGCCGACTCATTCGTTGGATCCTCCTCCTTCAAGAATTTGATCTCGAAATTCGAGATAAAAAGGGTATTGAAAATGTTGTCGCAGACCATCTCTCTCGTGTGCCAAACGCACCTTCCGACGAACTGCCCATCAATGACAATTTTCCCAATAAACAACTTTTAGCAATCTCTACGGAACCATGGTTTGTCGACATAGTAAATTACTTGGTCACAAACCAAACACCACCGAATTGGTCAAAACAGGATAGATACCGATTCTTGTCTCAAGTCCGGTATTACATATGGGACGATCCTTACCTTTTCAAATATTGTAGCGTCCAAATTATTAGGAGATGCGTTCCCGATGAGGAAACTAGAAGCATTTAGCCTTTTGTCATGAATTGCTTGCGGTGGACACTTTGGTCCCACAAAACTGCCGAAAAGATCCTACAAAGTGGCTTTTATTGGCCCACTTTGTTTAAAGACGCATTCGAATTTTGCAAAACTTGCACAAGATGCCAAATGATAGGAAGGATTCCAAACGAAATATGATGCCCCTAAATCCAATTCTAGAAGTAGAACTTTTTGATGTTTGGAGCATTGATTTTATGGGTCCCTTCCCTAATTGATTTGGGCACCAACACATCTTGTTGGCTGTAGATTACGTATCAAAATGGGTTGAAGCCGTCCCTTGCAAGATAAATGACAACAAAGTTGTTGTCAAATTCTTGAAAGAAAACATATTCTCACGCTTTGGAACCCCTCGTGTGATAATTAGTGACAATGGTACACATTTTTGCAATAGAACTTTTGAAGCTCTTATGCGAAAATATGCCATAACTCACAAGTTATCTACGCCGTACTATCCTCAAACCAGTGAACAGGTAGAAGTTTCCAATAGGCAAGTCAAGCTTATCTTGAAGAAAACTGTGAATCAGAATAGGAAGGACTGGTCCACCAAATTGGTGGATGCCTTATGGGCATATAGTACCGCCTTTAAAACGATTCTAGGAATGTCTCCCTACAGACTAGTCTTTGGAAAGGCTTGCCACCTTCCTGTTGAGATAGAGCACCAAGCCTTATGGGCAATTAAGCAGCTGAATTTCGATCTAGATAAGGCCGGTGAGCTTCGGAAATTGCAAATTTCTGAACTGGAGGAGTTGAGGAATGAAGCATATGAAAATGCGAAAATTGTAAAGGATAGGATTAAGGTATTTCACGATAAGTTCATCACGAGAAAATTTTTTGTCCAAGAACAAAAAGTGTTACTCTATAACTCTAGACTTCATCTCTTTCCGGCAAGTTAAAATCAAGATGGACAGGGCCTTTCATTATTAAGACTGTGTTTCCACACGAAGCCATAGAGATCTACGACCTGAAAAATGGCAATACATTCAAGGTAAATGGTTAACGTCTTAAGCTCTTTTCGGAATCAGTACCGGAAGTAACTGCAGCCATGGGTCTTTTTGACCCAATGTATCGGTAACTCTATCTCTCTGCCAATTCATGCATCCATGCATTTCATTCATACATTGGGGACAATGCTTGAGACAAGTGTGGGGGAAGGGTAAAATGTAACCAAAAAAAAGGGTAAAATGTAACCAAAAATAATAATAATACAAAAAAAGATTATAAAAAATATAAATTTTTTTTTATTGTTCTAGCATAAAAAAAAAAAAACTTTTTCTCTTTATTTGTTCTAACATAAAAAAAATAATAAATAATAAAAATAAAAAACAGATATATAAAAAAATAATAAAAAGGACAATATTTTGACTTATCTTTTGAAAGAAATCTAAGTTAGTTTTAAGAATTAGGAAAATCATGATTAGGATTTCTAAAAACTTGGTCAAAATAAATAAATTGTTGAATTTTTAGGTATAGGAGGAAAAATTGAATAAGTAATTAGTCTTGATTTTTACCTTAATGAAATGTGCATACCTAATACATTTACATATCTAGGATTCTAAGACAAAGACTCTTGTGCTTATAAAAAAATAATAAAAATAAAAAAAATTCACTAATTAAGCTGGATACATGTGCCTCAAGAAGCATAAGTATTCACGCCTAAAGGTGATTTTGTAAATTGAATCCTTGGTTTTGTGGCCTAGTTCACTCGAATCTATGTCCGTGGGGTATTTTCTCACCCGGTGCCCTAAAACCAACCAGTTTGGGAGCCACCGACTTTAAGTTCTCTACATGGGTGGATTAGAAAGCCTAAGAAAACTAAGAAATATTATTTATATATGACTAACTGATTGAGGCTAAACCTGCACACAAAATACGGAATTATAGAACTTAAGAAAGGAGATGTGCAAGTGCTCAATTCTTCCGCTATAGCAAGTGGCTATGCGGGTCATGATCCACAAGGAGGGTTTTGCGATAGAAGTGTTTACGTTCTTTATTGAAATCGTTAAGAAAACAAAACGATAGTTCTTCTCTGTTTTTAAGTTAACAAAAAAGAAAAAGACAGTTATGTTAAAGTTAAGAAGAAAGTGAGAGATGAAGAAGGTGGAAAATAGAAAACAATAAAAGTGACTATGTACAAATGGAGTGAGTGGAGAAGAAAGAGTTGGAAGAGGTGATGATTTAATTTACAGAAATGAAAGAAAGGAAAGAAAAGGAAGGAATACTTACCTAGATTGAGTGATGACTTACCTGGAAACCATTGCATGTTCTACCTTTGCTTCGAAGGCGTTCAACGCATAGATCATAAGCTCGAGCTCAGTCCCCGTGCACATTATATCGTCAAGCATATCAAGAACGAAGTGATGCGGAGCTTGGAAGAGGAGAACGTCTTCATGAACTATCGCTGGCTCTCACGTAGCTTAGTTATACTTTGCTTTGGAATTCACTTGTAAACTCAACAAATACAACAAGGTAAAGTAGAAGAGGAAGAAGAAAGCAAAAGAAAAGGAAAGTAAAGATACGAACATAAATAAAAGTATACCTTTATTGCTTGAAACAATGAAAGAAAGGAGGAGGGTACATCGGTGTCACTGTCAACATATGCCTCTCTCTCTTACTTACATGAATCATCATCTAATCCTAAGATTACATACACATTACAATTACATAATAAAGAAAAGAAAAACCTAAACTACAAATGAAAACTAGGCTAAATCCTACTCTGTATGGTCGTCCTGTTTTCAGTGCAAATACAGGCCTTTTATAGGCAAAACCCTAACAATCAAGATCCCGGGGAGATCGGGGGAGCAAACGCTCCCCTAACTCCCCAACAATGCCGCAGAAACGCGGCTTGGGCCGTGTTTTCGCGGCCAGGGTGTGGGCAGGTGGCCACACCCTGTTGGTGGGTCGCGCTGGTTTGACCTTCTGCCTTTATCTTTAATTGGTTTCTTCGTTTGAGTCCCGGATTCTGACGAAATAGCCTTGGATTCTTGGCTTTAACCGATCGATTCTGAGAGGATTCTTCTCAACCGGTTTTCACCTCTTGATTTTGCCCTGATTCAGTGAGTGCGATTTAATTCTGATTTAACTCAGAATTTTGGTTGACTTTTGGGCTCATTTCTTTCATCTCCTTAAAGATTGGGCCTGCAAATAAATTAAACAATTAATTAGGACAATGCAGGCTTTTATTCTATAATAAGTATGGAAATATGATATTAAATATGCAACGTTAGCGACCAATCACACCTCCATACCTATCTTTTGCTCGTCCTCGAGCAAAACAACTAAACTATACTAAGGATTATTAGACCACTTTCGCAGGTCGCGAATTGCACTGACCATGTGCAACAAGCCGTTAAACCTCTAGGTTCCCCCTAGAGGACGAGTTTTGTCTCGTGAGGGTTTTCAGCGGATTACACCCACAAAATCCATAAAGAAAGAGAAATAAGAGTTAGTATTTTCGAAAAGCATTTTGAAAGAGAAAAATATTTGAAATATGATTGTAAGATCTAAGCAATCTATAAGTTATAGGAAAACTGAATTTTTCATTCCTAAAACTTAGTCTCTATTCAAAAATTTGTTATCAATTAAAGTAAGGAGTCAAATTGTACTTCTCATCTAGTCTATTACTTTACCCTAAGTCATATGCACTTGTGACTGTGAAAATTTTGACTAAGGGTTCATTAACTCTAACTCTTATGCCTTATATATATATATATATATATATATATATATATATATATATATATATATATATTATATATATATATATATATTATGGTATTATTCCTTAGTTTAGGCTTTCTAATCTGCCCATGTAACGAGCCTTTAATCGATGACTCCAAAACCAGACGGTCTTAGGGCACCAGGTGAGAAGACACCCCTAGGACTTAAGGACTCGAGCAAACAAGGCCACAAAACTAAGGATTTTATTATATGAACCTCTTTTAGGCGTGAATACTTATGCTTTATTAGGCATAAATACCCAGCTTAATCAGAGGATTTTTTTTCAAACTTATCTAATCATCTTTCGCATAAATACTAAGGCTTGCTTAGGCCAAAGCACCTAGCTAATCAATAATTAGACTTTTTTTTCTTTTTTTTCAAACTCATCTAATTATCTTTTGCATAAATACTAAGGCTTTCTTAGGCCAAAGCACCTAGCTAATCAATAATTAGATTTGTTTATCTTTTTTTTATAAGGCATAAGAATCTTTATTTTTGAACCCTAAGTGTGTACATGACGTGTGCATATTTCATTAAGTTAAAGATCAAGACTAAATTACTTTGACAAATTATCTTCCTAACTTTATAAATCAAACAAATAATCTTATTTTGACCAAGTATAAGAAATCCTAATTTGGATTTTCCTATTCCTTAAAATTAACTTAATTTCTTACAAAAATAAGTCAAAATATTGTTTCTATTTTTCAAAAAGTTTTTAAAAGTAAAGAAAAATGTTAATTTTTTTATTTTAATGAAAAAGAAAAGTTATGTTAGACCCTCCCCCACACCTATCTCATGCATTGTCCTCAATGTATGAATTAATGCATAGATGCATGAAAAAGAAGAAAGGAAGGAAAATGTTACCTTAAGGTGGTGGTTCCGGTGGTGGTCTGATTGGTCCACGAAACGCGGCTCAATCAACTTTTCTTGGGTCTCGGAGGAACCCACCAGAAATATCTTTAATATAACCCATTAAAAAGATGTGTCCATTAAGGATTTTTATTAAGTATTTAACCCCATCTAATTTCCAAATTCCATAACTAATTTCGGAGCCAAATTTGTCAACCCCCTCGTCCCAGAAAGGAGTATGAAATGATAGAATGATTGACTTGGACTCAGGAAGGACAGGAACTAATACCGACTCAGGAAGGTGCCTTAAATCAAGTAAAGGTTCAAGAGTCGAAATAGGTTCAGAAATTGGGTCCAAGTCAAGAAGTTGAAACTCAAGTCCACATGTGTTTTCCAACAATGAAATGTGACCTAATATGGGTGATTCCAGTTCAGGGATGATAGGTGATGGAATCAAAACTGACTCTAGAATATTATTCAAGTTTGGTAATAAAACAGGAGTCAATATTGATTCAAAAAGTTGAACTGGATCACAGATTTGAGAATCTAGGTCACATATCTCATTGAGTTCAATATCATAAAAATGAGAACCTGCCAATTTGTCAATAGGATCTTCAAAAATGTATAATTGGTCAAGTTCAATATGATCCTCAAAGATGGGTGATTCAATTTCATGATGAATAGGCACAGGATCCAACGTTGACTCGGGGAAAAGATCGAAATCAGGTGAAGATACCGAAGTCATAATCGAATTAGGAAGTAGAATTAAATCACTAAGTTGGGGTTCAGGATCATATTCATTTTCAAGTTCTATTTCAGGAAAAGGAAAACTTGCTAAACTGTCAATATCTTTTTCAAAATTTGGAGTTTGGGCAAGTTCAAATGGTTGTTCTGAAATGGAATCTTGATTTCCAAATCTACATGACTCTTCGGCTCTAACAGAATGATTAGTGACATCAGAACTGGTCCAACGGTGAGAATGTAGAGATTCGACCATCATATCTATGTCACTATTACGAGCGTTTTGATTCTGAGTCATGGATTCAAGCATCTCTTCATAGGTGATATGTTCATTGTTTTGATGAAAAGATGAAGAATTGTCTTGGAAGTGGTAGTGAAATTGTGAGTCCATCAGATTTTGGGATTTGTGTTTGGACTCACGCATACTCATTTCCAAAATTGACGGTTTCCTATTTGGACGGGTGGAACTGAGTATGAATCTTGAAAATATTGTGGACTAGGTGGAGAAGGAGGACAAGGTGGTTGAAACTTATGCTCGGGGGAGGTGAATCCCCACTGACTCGGTGAAGAGTTGAAATCATTATGAAAATTATAGTTATTAGATTGGGGGTATGGGTTATATTGATTCGGATAAGACCAATCCGGCACACTAGGTTGGTCAAAGTTATAATATGCCGGGTTGGTAATATCCGAAAATGAAGTCGGTGTGTAATATGGATTATTATTGTAGTTGAAAAATTATTATTATAGTCCATATCACACAATAGAATATAAACAAGAAAGAAAACACAAACAAATAAGCAAACAAATAAAAAGAGAAAATTCTAACTAAGTTAGGGTAGACCTATGACCTAGATGACTCCTAACTGATTAGACTGTCCACGGGAGGTTTGATGTAGACTTTGACCACAAGCTAATCAGCCAGGTCAGGGCAAGATTGGTGGGAGGTTTTCCGTCAAAGACGTTCCTTAATTAAATAACTACCAATCTTCGGGCTTTCGGCCCTTAATCCCTTTCCTAGACACTGATTTGGCAAGAGTCAAGTTCCAACACCTTTCCCCCTTAGGATAATATCCTAATTGAGTCCGAGTGTCCTAGGGCCAACGTCTACTCATTTTAAGTTAGGCTTGGGTTAGTGAGTGCTTGGAATCTGATTTTTGGGCTAAGGAAGGGTGATTAAATCCCACCTTATCTTGTTAATGGGTGGTGCCCTTAAATTCAATTAGTGCAAGTGTACAAGATATGTAAGATTCACTCAAAGCGATATAAATCAACCAAGAAGTGAGTCCTATGCTAAATGCAATGCATACATACCTTGCTCCAGCACTCTTCAACAGTAAAAATAAATGAATTGAAAAGACACGTGCCTAAAATGCAAACGTCTAATCAATTTTTAACTTTTGCAACAAACGTTTTACTGTTGATTATTTAGCAGGCTTATGTGATGGCATATAGGAAATAAATATTGCAGAGAACTAGAATTTGCAAAGCAAGCAGGCCTGCAAAAACCTGTTAGTAGTCAACTCGTCCTTGCCGCGGATCCGCGGCTTTTGCCGTGGAAACGCGGCAATTCAGAGGGCCCTTGGTCTCTGCTTTGTAGAGCAGAGGCCCAAGGCCTCTTGTATGTCACTGCAATATTAATTTCCTGCTTTGATTGCCCTGTAACCTGCAACAGAGAAGAAAATCGTTTAGTTCTAAAAAATTTTCAAAAAAAAATTCAGATTTCAATAAAAAACATGTTACCCTCCCCGGCAACGGCGCCAAAATTTGATTGAGGCTAAACCTGCACACAAAATACGGAATTATAGAACTTAAGAAAGGAGATGTGCAAGTGCTCAATTCTTCCGCTATAGCAAGTGGATATGCGGGTCGTGATCCACAAGGAGGGTTTTGCGATAGAAGTGTTTACGTTCTTTATTGAAATCGTTAAGAAAACAAAACGATAGTTCTTCTCTGTTTTTAAGTTAACAAAAAGAAAAAGACAGTTATGTTAAGTTAAGAAGAAAGTGAGAGATGAAGAAGGTGGAAAATCAGAAAACAATAAAAGCGACTATGTACAAATGGAGTGAGTGGAGAAGAAAGAGTTGGAAGAGGTGATGATTTAATTTACAGAAATGAAAGAAAGGAAAGAAAAGGAAGGAATACTTACCTAGGTTGAGTGATGACTTACCTGGAAACCGTTGCATGTTCTACCTTTGCTTCGAAGGCGTTCAACGCATAGATCATAAGCTCGAGCTCAGTCCCCATGCACATTATATCGTCAAGCATATCAAGAACGAAGTGATGCGGAGCTTGGAAGAGGAGAACGTCTTCATGAACTATCGCTGGCTCTCACGTAGCTTAGTTATACTTGCTTTGGAATTCACTTGTAAACTCGACAAATACAACCAAGGTAAAGTAGAAGAGGAAGAAGGAAGCAAAAGAAAAGGAAAGTAAAGATACGAACATAAATAAAAGTTTACCTTTATTGCTTGAAACAATGAAAGAAAGGAGGAGGGTACATCGGTGTCACTCTCAACATATGCCTCTCTCTCTTACTTACATGAATCATCATCTAATCCTAAGATTACATACACATTACAATTACATAATAAAGAAAAGAAAAACCTAAACTACAAATGAAAACTAGGCTAAATCCTACTCTGCATGGTCGTCCCGTTTTCAGTGCCAATACAGGCCTTTTATAGGAAAAACCCTAACCATCAAGATCCCGGGGAGATCGGGGGAGCAAACGCTCCCCCTAACTCCCCAACAATGCTGCGGAAACGCGGCTTGGGCCGCGTTTCCGCGGCCAGGGTGCGGCCAGGTGGCCACACCTGTTGGTCCCCGAGATATTGATAAATGCGGAACTATCTTTGTTGGCAACAATGATCTAAAATACACAAGTCAATATAACACTAAAACAAGAAGGATTAATCATTAATCAAAGAAGTAACTTGCAAAAAGGAAATCAAATCTCAGAAAAATGCACAAACGCAAATAAGAGAGATTTATCCTGGTTCGGTCCTTGTGACCTACATCCAGTCCCCAAGCCACCCGCTTGAGATTTTCCTTTAACCTTGATTTTGCCACCCAAAATCAATACACCATGTACACCACTTGACAAATCCCCTTCGCCAAATGTATACACCTTCTCTTCCACCAAGAGAACACCTTCTCTTCCACCAAGAGAATACCTTCACCTTGTACAACTGCCTCTACAACCAAGAAGCCTCCTGTGTACAATGATTTGCTTTGAGAATTACAATACTTTTCCTATAGCCTTGGTACTGAATGTGTATGTGGACAAGGTTCAGTATAGGAAACAAGAACTTCAGAGAATCATCACAATGGAAATGTCTTTTGGTGAAGAACTAAGTGGGAAAAACAGTTTTCAGGTTTGCAGATTTTTGGCTTTTGAAAACTGATAAAATCTCTTAGTTTTTGGCCTTTGGACTAACTACCCCTTATATAGCTGAAGACTAGGGTAAGTTAGGGTAGTTACAGGTGCATTTGAATGTTTGAAACGTTGAAAACGTTGCACAAAAGACCAACAGTCAAAAAATATCCAACAGTCAGAACTGCCTATTAGTCGACTTACTTTTTGAGTTAGTCGACTAACCTAGGCAAAATTCCTTCTATTAGTCGACTATGTTTGGCTATTAGTCGACTAGGGAAGTGACGTTTCAAGTGACAGTTTTCTGATAACTGAATCAAGTCGACTGCAACTACCAATTAGTCGACTTGACCAGCGATTAGTCGACTAGGGGACTTGGATTAGTCGACTTAAAAAGACTACTAGTCGACTATGTTGACTGTCGGTCGACTAATAATCAAACAGAGAGTTGGGTCAGATTCAGGACACAGGATTAGTCGACTTGGGTAACTGGGTTAGTCGACTACACATTGGTTAGTCGACTTATAATGGACTTCAAGTCGACTAATAGGACAATGAAGTGTGTGTTTGTGTCAAGGCTTTTACATGCTATTTCAACTTTACAAACCACACTCTATCAACTCTCCTTGGCACATCTTGATCATGTAGGACTCTTGATTCGTCATGTGTTAGAGCTCCAAATGAATTTGATCTTCACAAACGTCTTCATCGAAATAAGTTCCAACATTCTCCCCCTTTTTGATGATGACGCTTGTGTGCACAAGTCCTCCCCCTGCAGAAGATATGTTATATTTTCATCCCCCTGCAGAAATTGGGTTATAACAAATAGAGAAATACTTTGTTCTCCCCTGCAACAATTATATTAGCACATATAATATAATTGTTCTTTATCAATTTTTATATGGTACCTACAAGATAAACGTTAGATGGTACCAAACATAAAAGAACATATTTAACCTTTAGGAGTCCAAATCCATTTAGATTTGTTTCCACCTGTTAATATACACATAGTTGCAAGAATCACATATATCATGAATGTATGATGCAATATATGTATTTTATCATGAAAATTTAAGTTCTTAGGAATCCATATAAAATTATTTTTCTTAGGCTTTCTTTTTACAAAAGAACTATATGGATTACTATAACATGAAGATTTTGCAATAAATCCAATACCATGATTATCATGTGACAATTTTTGAAAAGATAATAAATCATTCAAATTTTCTTTCCTTTATTGAACTAGTCACATTTTGCAAAAGATCTTCATATTTCTTTTTAAAAACTAACATGTCTTTATCCAATATAGAATTCCTTTCATTCAAAGATTTAGTTTCCTTTTTCAGAAAAATGTTCTCTTTTATAAATTCTCATTTTCAATTTTCAAAGATGATATGACTTTTTCAAACTCATCTTGTTGTGCGAATTTATAGATGAACATTGTAATGCATAACATGAATTTTTCTTTAAAAGTTTCTCATTTTCTTTTGACAAAACTTTATTTTCAGTTTTTCATTTTTCAGATCAAGAAATAATTCATGGAAAGCATCAGAGAGTTTAGAATATGATACCTCATCATCTTCAAGTGCCATGTAACATAGGTTGACACGTTCAGTGGATTCTTCTTCATCAGATGAAGATGAATCACTGTATTCTGATGATGCTTCGTAGTTCTTCTTCTTTTTGAACTTCTTACTCTGTACTTATCTCTTCTTAAGCAAAGGACAATCCATCTTCATATGACCTGGTTTATCACAATTAAAGCATTTGAATTTACCTTGCTTTAGAAATTTCCTGAATTTCTTTGAGAGCATTGCCATCTCCTCTTCGTCATCATTGTCGTGTCGGAAGATGCATGGAAGGCGAGTTCTTTCTTCTTTGAACGGTGTTGTCGTTCGTCCTTCTTCCTTTCTTCTAACTGCACTTCATATGCCATTAGATTACCGATTAGGTTTTCTAATGTCATAGTTGAGAGATCATTCGCCTCTTCAATGGCGGTTGTCTTTTTCTCCCATTCTGGTGTGAGTGCATGAAGGATCTTTCGAACTCTTTCAACTTGGGTGTAGTCCTTTCCAAGGGATGCTAATGTATTGGTGATGTCGGTGAATCTTGTAACCATCTTGGATATGGTTTCATTCTCCTCCATTTTGAATAACTCAAACCTGTGGACAAGAACAGATATTTAGATTCCTTAACTTTATTAGTGCCTTCGTGTGTTACCTGAAGAGTATGCCATATTTGATGTGCAAAAGTTGCTGTTGAAATACGGTTGAACTCTTCTTTGGTAAGAGCACAGAACAAGGCATTCATTGCTTTTGCATCAAGGTTCGCGTTCTTCTTTTGATCTTCACTCCAAGCGTTGTAGATGGTTGTGGGCTTGGTGTACGTTGCTTCTACGATGTTCCAAAGGTCGTAGTTGAGCGATTGCAAGTAGATCTTCATTCTACACTTCCAGTAGTTGTAGTTGGTTCCGTCAAATAGCAGTGGACGCCGTGTAGAATGTCCTTCTTTGAATTGGGATGATGAGAACTCCGTTGCCATCCTTGTTGTTGACGAGGTATGCAGGGCTCTGATACCAAATGTTGGTCCCTGAGATATTGATAAATGCGGAACTATCTCTGTTGGCAACAATGATCTAAAATACACAAGTCAACATAACACTAAAACAAGAAGGATTAATCGTTAATCAAAGAAGTAACTTGCAAAAAGGAAATCAAATCTCAGAAAATGCACAAACGCAAACAAGAGAGATTATCCTGATTCGGTCCTTGTGACCTACATCCAGTCCCCAAGCCACCCGCTTGAGATATTCCTTTAACCTTGATTTTGCCACCCAAAATCAATACACCATGTACACCACTTGACAAATCCCCTTCGCCAAATGTATACACCTTCTCTTCCACCAAGAGAACACCTTCTCTTCCACCAAGAGAATACCTTCACCTTGTACAAACTGCCTCTACAACCAAGAAGCCTCCTATGTACAATGATTTGCTTTGAGAATTACAATACTTTTCCTATAGCCTTGGTACTGAATGTGTATGTGGACAAGGTTCAGTATAGGAAACAGGAACTTCAGAGAATCATCACAATGGAAATGTCTTTTGGTGAAGAACTGAAGTGGGAAAAACAGTTTTCAGGTTTGCAGATTTTTGGCTTTGGAAAATTGAAAAATCTCTTGATTTGGCCTTTGGACTAACTACCCCTTATATAGCTGAAGACTAGGGTAAGTTAGGGTAGTTACAGGTGCATTTCAAATGTTTGAAACGTTGGAAAACGTTGCACAAAAGACCAACAGTCAGAAACTGTCCAACAGTCAGAACTGCCTATTAGTCGACTTGCTTTGAGTTAGTCGACTAACCTAGGCAAAATTTCTTCTATTAGTCGACTATGTTTGGCTATTAGTCGACTAGGGAAGTGACGTTTCAAGTGACAGTTTTCTGATAACTGAATCAAGTCGACTGCAACTACCAATTAGTCGACTTGACGAGGGATTAGTCGACTAGGGGACTTGGATTAGTCGACTTAAAAAGACTACTAGTCGACTATGTTGACTGTCGGTCGACTAATAATCAAACAGAGAGTTGGGTCAGATTCAGGACACAGGATTAGTCGACTTGGGTAACTGGGGTTAGTCGACTACACATTGGTTAGTCGACTTATAATGGACTTCAAGTCGACTAATAGGACAATGAAGTGTGTGTTTGTGTCAAGGCTTTTACATGCTATTTCAACTTTACAAACCACACTCTATCAACTCTCCTTGGCACATCTTGATCATGTAGGACTCTTGATTCGTCATGTGTTAGAGCTCCAAATGAATTTGATCTTCACAAACGTCTTCATCGAAATAAGTTCCAACAACACCCTGTTGTTGGTGGGTCGCGCTGGTTTGACCTTTTGCCTTTATCTTTAATTGGTTTCTTCGTTGAGTCCCGGATTCTGACGAAATAGCCTTGGATTCTTGGCTTTAACGATCGATTCTGAGAGGATTCTTCTCAACCGGTTTTCAACCTCTTGATTTGCCGTGATTCAGTGAGTGTGAATTAATTCTGATTTAACTCAAAATTTTGGTGGGCTTTTGGGCTCATTTCTCTTCATCTCCTTAAAGATTGGGCCTGCAAATAAATTAAACAATTAATTAGGACAATGCAGGCTTTTATTCTATAATAAGTATGGAAATATGATATTAATATGCAACGTTAGCGACCAATCACTAACACATCTAATAGTCAATTAGTTAGGTATGAGGGCCTCAGAAGCCTTGATACTTATACGAAAGAAAATTAGACGAGTTATACATATTAAAAAAAAAGAGAGAGAAAATAATAATAAAGAGGCATGAGAGTCCAAGTTAAGGAATTCCTTGTAAAGATTTACAAGGATGCATATGACTTAGGGTAACGAAAAAGACTATACAAAAATTCAATTTTGATTCTTACCTAAAATGAATAACAATTTATTATAAAAACTAAGTTTAAGAATGAATAAAAATGATAATCCTAAAACTTATAGACTACTTAGTCTCTTCAAACATATTTCAAATTTTTTCCTTTTAATGGATTTTGTGGGTGTAATCCGCTGAAAACCCTCACGAGACAACACTCGTCCTCTAGGGTAACCTAGAGGTTTAACGGCTTGTTGCACGTGCTAAGTGCAATCGTGATTCCTACAAAAGTGAGTTAGGATAGATTAGTTTTTCTTTTTTTATTCTTTTTGATTTTTACTCGAGGACGAGCAAAAAGATAAGTGTGGGGGTGTGATAGGTACTAAAAAATGCATATTTATCACTACATTTACTATCATGTTTCCCTATTTATTCTTTTAATTATGCACTATTACTAAAGTTTTTTATTTAATGTGTGCAGACCTTGAGTAATTAAAAAAATAAAAGATAAAGCCTAAGTGAAGCCCAGAAGCCCATGTGCAAGCCCATGTGCAAAAGTTGTAGTAATTTAGAAGTTTCTTATTATCTAACCTAATCTAAACTGGATTTTTAACTCTTTATTTAAAATCGAAGTGAAGAAAAGGAAGGATAAGAAAGAACTCCTAATTGCTAAAAGAAGAGGAAAAGGATGGACTTTTACTCAACCCTAGTTACTTGCAGGACAAGGCTAAAGATAAAAGGAGAAGAGTGCAAAGATAGAAATTCGTTTCAAAAAGATTTGGATTTATGATAACTTGCTTCCCAAGTTATCCCGAATTTTTAAAATGAAGAGTCGATATGCAAAATCTAGAAGAATATACCCAGATGGACGGACCAGAGGAGGCCACGCACGAAAGCGCGTGGCCAGGGGCTAATCTATGGCCGCGAAAACGCAGCCATAGCCGCGTTTTCGCGGGCCTTATGGATAAGGTTGGCTACCAGTTTTTGTAGGGGAGTTGTACCGGGACTCTACTTCTTCTATCTCCTATAAATACCCCTGCAGAGCAACAGAGAGGGGGCATCCAGAGACGGGAACTTAGGGTTTTCTTTAGATTTTCTCTTTGCAAATTTCTTGTAATTTCATTTCGTTTTTAGCATATTTTGGAGGAGGAGAGGAGCATTGCTTTAGAAGTGGCATTCAAATAAAGGTGACCTTTTCTTCTTTGTCATTTAATTTTGTTATTTAATTTTGTTTTTTTGCTGAGATATTTTTTTTTGTCTTCTTCTCTCTTTCACATAATTTTTTTTTACATTAAACAAAAAAATTGAAAATATTAAAAAAAAGAGATGAATAACTAATTCTAATTTGTGGTGTACTAATCTCTTAAACAAACCCTAGTGTAGTTTAGAAAGTGGATGGATTGATAATCACTTTTAGAAACCCTAGGATTAAAACAGTTTTCTTGAAGATTAATTGATAGTTAGTTTTTCTAATCTAGTTTACACTTCTAAACTATTCTTCATAAATTCATACTTAAGAACTTTGATAGCATAACTTTAAGTTAAGCCTTTTCTTATGCTATACTTAGAAGTTAGGATGAACACTTGTTGAATTTTATTAGTGCACACTAGTTAGATTCTAATATCATTTATCTTGCTTGAATTTCTATTAATAACCTAGGATAGATTTACTTGTTTCAAAATGATATTCACTTTTCAAGACTTGCGCTATGGGTTGTGGTAGAAGATTAGTAAACTGCATATCTCCAATCAAATCATTCAAATCTAATCACTCTCTTTTGTTTTGTTCTAAGTAAAACAGAGAAATCGTCCGAAACGCTTGCATCGCATCCTTTCCTGTGGATCGACCCGCTTGGCCCTTGCTGCAGTGGATAGAATTGAGACGAGACTTTCTAACTCTTAACCTTTTCTTTATTACAATTTCTCGTTCCAATCACATCCAGTCCCCACAACAACGCGAAGATCAGTTCCTCTAGGAGCTCAACGAGATAAAAGAGCAGATGAAGGAACAACAAGCACAATTGGATCGCGAACGAGAATGGATGGCCCTCCATCGCAAGAACATCCTCCAGGAGCAAGAGAGGTTGAGACTGCTCAACCAATAGCTCTTGGCCCAAGTCGCAACCCTTCAGAACAATCCAGTGAAACCGGAGGGCGACCTTGAGTATAGCAAGTCTCCCAACCTCTATACCTCGACGAACTGATACGTAAGAGGATCGGAGAGGCCAGACTGCTGGGTTACCTACTCCAACTGCCAAGATCCATGAGTCTCCCGTCTTTTAGGAGATCAAAGAGTGAGAGTTCCTTAAGAAGTTATCCACTCTAACATTCGACTACAATTTCAGAGTAAGTGACCCGGTACAGCACATCCGTCATTTTCGGGACAAGATGGTGAACCATTCTCGCAATGACCCATCTTGTGCCTCACTTTTTCTGCCAGCCTAAAAGGTGTTGCCTCGGACTGTTACTACTCGCTGCTACCCTATTCAGTCCACAACTTAACTGAGGTGATTGAAGCATTCCTTATCTATTACGCCTCCTGCCAAGTGGTTATGAGGAATAGCCTCCACCTCTTCTCTGTCAGAATGAGGCAAGGAGATAGTCTCAAGTTGTACCTCAATTTCTTCTAGAATCAAACTCACCAAAGTTTTCAACTGTAGGGAGAAAGATCCTACCCTCGTTGATTGAGCTATACCTGCACACAAAATACGAGATTATAGAAACTTAAAAAAGAGAATGTGCAAGTGCTCAATTCTTCCGCTATAGCAAGTGGCTATGCGGGTCGTGATCCACAAGGAGGGTTTGAGATGGAAGCGTTACAGTTCTTTATTGAAATCTTTTA
>JAVJIF010027238.1:0-38886 GCA_038442645.1 Agave tequilana | reverse complement strand
ATGATATGCCGGGTTGGTAATATCCGAAAATGAAGTCGGTGTGTAATATGGATTATTATTGTAGTTGAAAAAATTATTATTATAGTCCATATCACACAATAGAATACAACAAAGAAAACAAACAAATAAACAAACAAAAAAAGAAAAAAATTCTAGCCTAAGTTAGGGTAGACTTAGGACCTAGACGACTCCTAACTGGTTAGACTGTCCACGGGAGGTCTAATATAGACTCTAACCACAAGCTAATCAGCCAGGTCAGGGCAAGGTTGGTGGGAGGTTTTCCGTCAAAGACGTCCTTAATTAAATAACCACCAACCTTCGGGCTTTCGGCCCTCAATCCCTTTCCTAGACACTGATTTTGCAGGAGTTAGATTCCAACATTTTCCCCCCTTAGGATAATCTCCTAATTGAGTTCGAGATGTCCCTAGGGCCAACGTCTACTCATTTTAAGTTAGGCTTGGGTAGTGAGTGCTTGGAGATGGTTTTGGGCTAAGGAAGGGTGATCAAATCCCCACCTTATCTTGATTTGGGTTTTGCCCTTAGAATTGATTCGTGCAAGTGTGCAAGATATAGGAAAGTAGCATTCAAAAGAAAAATCACCCAAGAATGTTTCTAAACTATATGCTATGCATACATACCTTGTCTCCAGCTCTCTTCAACAGTAAAGTAAAAAAAATTGAAAAGACTTGTGTCTAGAATGCAAATGTCTAATCAATTTTTAACTTTCAACGAATCTTTTACTGTTGATTATTAGTAGGCTTATGTTATGGCATATAAAAAAAATTAAAGTTGCAGCAAACTAGAATTTGTAAACTAAGCAGCCCTGCAAAAAGCTGTTAGTAGTCAACTCGTCCTTGCCGCGGATCCGTGGCTTTTGCCGTGGAAATGCGGCAATTCAGAGGGCCCTTGTCTCTGCTTTTTGGAGCAGAGGCCCAAGGCCACTTGTATGTCACTGCAATAATAATTTTCGGCTTTGCTTGCCCTGTAACCTGCAACAGAGAAGAAAAATCGTTTAGTTCTAAAAGATTTGCAAGAAAAATTCAGATTTCAATAAAAACTGTTTTACCCTCCCCGGCAACGGCGCCAAAATTTGATTGAAGCAAAACCTGCACAAAAAAAATACGAATTTTCAGATTTTATAATAAAAACGTGCAAGTGCTCAATACTTCCGCTATAGCAAGTGGCTAATGCGGGTCGTGATCCACAAGGAGGGTTTGCGATGGAAGCTTTACAGTTTTATTGAAATCGTTATAAACCAAACGAGAGTTCTTCTCTATTTTTAAAGTTAAGAAAAAGAAAACGAAAGTTAAAGGTTAAAGTTAAGAAGAAAGCGAAGGATGAAGAAGGTGGAAAAATCAGAAAACGGCGAAAGAAAGCGACAAGGAAGTGAAAAGGATGATTTAGAAGAGGTATTGTGTTTGTGATTTAATTTACAGAAATAAAAGAAAAGAAAATAAAAATAATTGCTTACCTTCTCTTCGTCAAAAGCTTACCTTGAGTCTGCAGCGACGATTTTACCTTGAAGTGGAGGCATTCAGCGCATAGCCCATAAGATTTGAGTGTTGGTCTTCATCCACATTACATCATCAAGACTACTTCAAGAATGAAATGATACAGAGAGAGACTCTACTCCATCGTCATGAGCTATCGATGGCACTCGCAATGGCAAGGCTCTTTCGATGCTTCTAGACTCACTTGAAGACAGTTGTACCAAAAAGAAAAGTAAAATAGAAACGAAGAAGAAGAAGAAGACTAAATAGAAGTGCATACACAAAAAGAAAATCGATTCGATTTCGTTACAATCAAAGAAAAGAAAGAGAACCTTACACCATTGTCACTATAGCTCAAGCTTCATTCTTGTTCTTCGATGAAAGTCGATCTCTCTGAATTACATAAATGAAAATTACAATTACATGAGAAGGAAAAACAAAAACCTAAACTAAGAAATGAAAAACTAGTCTAAAATCCTAACTCTGCATTCGCCTCCATTTTCAGTGCACAATATGGCCTTTTATAGGCAGAAAACCCAACCACCAAGATCCCGGGGAGGTCGGGGAAGTTCACGCTTCCCCTAACTCCCAACAATGCCGCAAAAACGCGGCTTTTGCCGCGTTTTTACGGCAAGGTGTGGCCAGGTGGCCACACCCTGTTGTGGGTCTCCCCGGTTTGCTTTCCTGCTTTTATCTTCAGTTGGTTTCTTCGTTTGCTGGATTCTGACGAAATGGCCTTGGATTCTTGGCTTTAACGATCGATTCTGAGAGGATTCTTCTCAACCGGTTTCAACCTCTTGATTTTGCCCTGATTTAGTATGTGCGAATTATTCTGATTTAATTCAGAATTCTGGTGGGCTTTTGGGCTCATTTCACGTCATCTCTTCAAGGATTGGGCCTGCAAATAAATTAAGCATTAATTAGGATAATGCAGGCTTTTATTCTAAAATAAGTATGGAAATATGTTTCTAAATATGCAACATTTGTGACCAATCACCGGGTTGTAAAGGTGGCGACTAAATCCTTTAGTGTACCCGCTGGTGATGAGAACACTTGGTCTGACATTGCCACCAAGAAATTTGATGCCAATGCAAAGGCATACTATGCATTACTTCTTCAAGCCTTGAATAATGATGACATAGTTAGGGTCATTCATTGCAAATTCGCCGATGAGATTTGGTCACACTTGATGGTCACTCACGAGGGAACATCACAAGTCAAGAGAGATATAATTGATCACTTGCATTCTCAAAATGAGAATTTCACTATGCATGAACATGATTCCATTAATGATATGGTTATAGAATTTACTAAAATCACTAATGGTCTTGCTTTTTTAGGTGATGTCATTGACAATGATCAAAAAGTAAGGAAGGTCATTCTTGTACTTCCACCCTCATGGGAAGTCAAGGCTACTACATTGAAGGAACTAACGACATAAAAGAGATGGAGCTCATCGGTCTTATCGGCAACCTTAAGACCCGTGAGATGGAGAGGAAGGCCAGAGGCCGCAAAAGAAAAAGACGATTGCTTTCAAGTCTACTCCCACCATCCCCGATGATGATGAAGAAGAATAAGATGATGAAGATCTTTTCTTTCTTGAGAAAAATATAAGGAGGATGTACAACAAGACCAAGTTCAACAAGGGAAGGAAGAAAAGAAAATTATTTGTTTTAATTGTCAGAAACTCGGACATATCATTGTCGAATGTCCGAAAATCAAAAACAAGCCATCTTTCTCAAACAAGCCATCTTCCTCAAAGAAGCCAAATAAGATGAAAGCTCTTAAAGCAACATGAAATTTAGAAAGTAAATCCGAAGAAGAGGTGGACACGGCAAATGTGTGTTTCATGGCAAATGATAACACACCTAAGGTAACTTTTGAACCATTCCTTGATGATTGTGATTTAACTATGGATGAATTAGGTGAGGCACTTGTAGAACTTTCAAATAATTATGATTTTCTAAAGAAAAAATATCTAAAATAAAAAAAGAAAATTCTTTAAATAAAATTATCACTCTTTCTAAAGAAAAGGATGATTTATCTTCCACTTTTTTATTTACACAAAAAGATTTTGATGCATATAAGATTTCTTGTAAAGCAAAGTTTCCTATGATTGATGAAAATGAAATTTATATTTTAAAAACTATAATCAACACTTTGGAGAATGTTTTAAAGAAATGTGAGTTTGATAAGGCTATATTAGAGGCCATATTTTCTAAGAAAAATTCTTCAGAGCAACAAACACATGCTCACACTTCTAAACCCACACATTAAATATGCTCATGTTTCACATGCTCATCTTACACATCATGCATTTATGTATGGTAGAGTTTATTCATGTACTTATTATGACCGAAAGGGTCATATAGCTAAATTTTATTTTGATCGTATAAATGCTTTTAATAATCATATTGGGTTCGAAGTACTAATGTCATAGGACACAAGAAAATATGGGTAACAAAATCAACAACTTTATTATTTGATGTAGGTACACACCAAGGCTCCAAGACGTAGAGAGCGGTGGTATATTGATAGCGGTTGCTCAAGGCACATGACTTGGGATATCAATAATTTTGCAACCCAATCAAGGTATCATGAAGGTGGCACCCTCACCTTCAGAGATGACTCAAAGGGTAACATTATCGGTATAGGTAACATTAAAGTTAGTTCATCTCTATTGATTGAAAATGTTGTTTTAGTTGATGGTCTCAAGCATAATCTCTTGAGTATTAGTCAACTTTGTGATTGAGGTTTTAAGGTTATTTTTGATGATTCGGCTTGTAATATTTTAGATGGTAAAATCGATACTTGCATTCTTTCCGGATTTCGTGAAAATAATGCATATATTATTGATATGTTAAATTTAGATTGCAATGCTACATGTTTAAATGCTTTCAATGAGAATTCTTGGTTATGGCATAGAAGATTAAGCCATGTCTCTTTTGACCATCTATCTAGAACTAACTCTAAGAAATCGGTGAAGGGTATTCCTCACTTGAAGTTTGAAAAGGAACACATTTGTGATGCGTAGAAAAACAAATCAAGTTCTCTTTCAGACCAATCAAGGATATCATGACATCTAAACCATTAGAGTTAATCCATATAGATTTATTTGGTCCTACTAAAATCAAGAGTTTAAATTTAAACCGTTTTGTTTTTATTTTGTTGATAATTTTTCTCGTTTAACATGGTTTCTTTTTGGAACATAAATATCAACCTTTTTCGCATTTTAATATTTTTAGAAAAGGGTTGAAAAAAGGTTTTTTCGATTTTGCACATAAGAAGTGATAGAGGTGGTGAATTTATTAACCATTTCTTTATCACTTACTGTAAAGAAAATGAAATTAGGCGTGAATTATCTTGTTCTAGAACTCCACAACAAAATAGAGTCGTTGAAAGAAAGAATTGTACTCTTCAAGAAATGGTTAGGATAATGATTAGTGATACAGACTCCCTCATATTTATGGGCGAAACCGTAAACACTTCATGTTACATATCAAATAGAATTTATTTTTGTAAAAATACTTTCAAAACTTTTTTTGAAATTTACTATTTGAGAAATCCTAATGTTTCTTACTTTAAAGTTTTTAGTTTTAAATGTTTTGTTTTAAAAACCAAAGATTACTTAAGAAAATTTGATGCTAAAGCTTTTGAATTGGCTATCCTAACACAAGAAAAGCTTATAAAATCTTCAATAAATCTACTTTGACTATTGAAGAATCTATGCATGTTAAGTTTGAAGAATCTAATACTTTTGTTAAGAATGTTGTACAGATTGACTCTTTAGGTGAAGACATGGAGAAAATAATCTTGAAGTACTCACCAATCTAAGAAGATAAGCCAAACCTTGATGAACAAGATGAAATTCAAGAGGTTGAAGTGGCACCAACACAACCACTTCCAAAAGATTGAAGATATGCTACAAGTCATCTCAAGAAACTCATCATAGGTGATGTATCAAAAGAGGTAACTACTCGCTCCAAACTCTATAAATTTTATGATCATTTTACTTTTATTTCTCATATAGAACTAAAGAACATCCTCGAAACCGAGGGTGACTCATATTGGTTGCTTGCAATACAAAAGAGCTCAATCAATTGAGTGCAACTACATTTGGCACCTTATCCTTAGACCCCATGATGGACCAACTATTGGTACTAAATAGATTTTTAGGAATAAGTTGGATGAGTCGGGTTATATTAGGAATAAAGCTAGGTTAGTGGCTTAAAGTTACACCCAAATCGAAGATATCGATTTTGAGAAGACCTTTGCACCCGTAGCATGGCTTGAAACCATACGGATTACACTTGCTTTTGCTTCTTTTAAAGGATTTCAAACTTTTTCAAAGGGATGTCAAAAGTTTATTTTTAATGGTCTTATTGAAGAGGAAGTGTACGTTGAACAACCCCCCGGGTTTGTTGATCATCCTACACATCCGGATTTTGTTTTCAAACTAGATAAAGTTTTATATGGTATAAACAAGATCCAAGAGCTTGGTATGAAAGACCTTCAACTTTTCTTATTTCAAATAGTTTTGCAAAAGGTAAAGTAGATATCACTTTGTTTACAAAGCATGTAGATAGTGATATTCGAATTGTTCAAATTTATGTTGATGATATTATATTTAGATTACTAATGAAAAGTTTTGTAAAGATTTTGAATCATGCATGAAGAGTGAGTTTGAGATGTCTATGATGGGCGAGCTAAACTACTTCCTTGGACTCCAAATCAAGCATAAGAGTGATGGAATTTTTATAAATCAAGCACAAGAGTAGTAGGAGCTTATCAAGAAATTTGGGCTCGAAGGTGCAAAGTCAAGCAAAACTCCCATGGCTACCACAGCAAAACTTGACAAGGATGAACAAAATGTAAATGTAGACATTAAACTTTATAAAAGCATGATTGGTAGTTTACTTTATTTAACGACTAGTAGGCCGGATATTATGTTTAGTGTAAATATATGTGCTAGATTTCAATCTTGTCCTAAAGTTCCCATTTGATTGTAGTAAAATCCATTATTAGATATCTTAAAGCATTATTTGAATGAGCTTATGGTATCTGAAGACCGGACAATTTTTCATGACGAGTTTTTCAGATGCTGACTATGCCGGTTGTAGAGTGGATAAGAAGAGCACAAGTAGAACTTGTCAGTTTGTAAGAAATTGTCTTATTTCATGGTCTTTCAAGAAACAAAATTCTGTAGCCCTCTCACACCTGAGGTAGAGTATGTTACAGCCGGGGCTTGTTGTGCACAAGTTTTTTGGATGAAACATACTCTCCTTGACTATGATTTACATTATGATCATATTAAAATATTTTGTGACTATTCATATGACTAAAAATACAAATCAACATAGTAAGACAAAGCACATAGAAATTTGATATCATTTTCTAAGAGATCACTATAAGAAAGGAGATATTGAAATTGATTATGTTTCAACTGATTTTCAACTAGCAGATATTTTTACTAAGCCACTTGATTTTAACATATTTTCTTTCATTTGTGGTGAACTAAATGTTTTTATTATAGATGCATGAGTTTTTCCTTATGTTAAAACCTATACTTGTTTTTTGCTGTTTTGCTTACCCTTTTTGATGCATGATAAAAGGAAGAGAAGTATTTATATTTAGTATTTGTTGGTATTTATTATCTAGTTTGATTCATGCTCATATATCATATAACTTGTTGATATATTGTACTTGATAGATAAGCATAACTTGAGGGGGGAGCTTTTTCAAAGTTCTTTCCTTTTGTTTCTTTTAAATAACTAGTATTATTGTCATCATCGAAAAGGGGAAGATTGTTGGCCCAAAAGTTACAATCACCGATTTTGTGTTTTGATGATAACAAAGCATATGTAGTTATTTAGTACTAATCAAATTCAAATGTTTTAAGCGTGTTTTAGGGTTCAAGAAAATCTAATATGTTTCTTCCTCTAAAAGAAGGTGTTGATGACTCAAGGGTACTCAAGTAATGGGATTGAAGCTCAAAGCACTTAACGGCTCTATTAGAGAGGCCCACTTGAAGATTCTTATAATTGATTAGAACCTTATAAGAATATTGTTTGTTAAAGAGTAAAATATAGATTTGAGGCTTAAAGATATAACACACACATATTGGCCCAGAGGCCTTCCACTCTAGTTTTGATGATGATTAACTCATGTAGTTATGTGTACTAATAATCTTATGATTTTAGTTTCAGATCATTACCAAGATATTAGTTGGTGATTAGCTTCAACAACATAGTTTGAAAGCTTTCACATAGTGATTCAAGAGCCCGAGCGACAAGATCATATATAGCACTCGTTGGAGTCAAGCTCAGTGGATCACGAAGTTTTGATTCGAGTCAGCTTGGAGACGGCGCTCTACAAGAAGACATCGGTACCTAGTTTATTTTGTGTTTAGATCCATTTGTAAAGATTAGAATAGTATGATATGCTCAAGTTCACAACACACACGTTTCATGTTTTCGTTTTGGTTTTCGGTTTGATTGGTTTAACCGATCTTGGTTTTCATGAATAGATGGATTCAAAACAAGTTTACATGGTTAATGTATATTAGATTTGTTCTATATACATACATGCTTCAACTTCTTAGACAAACTTAGTTTGATAGTCTATTTCATGAGTTTAGTGTTTTGGTATTTTTTTAACAAAACATATTTTGGGATTTAAAGTCAAAAACATGGATATATATATATGTTTCCTGTATATTGGATTTCCATCCATATGCAACATGCTACAAAGTGTTTAAATATCATGTTTTGTATTTGGATGAGTTTTGGACAAAATGTATTTTCAATTCAAAAATCCAAATTTTAGAAAATACAGTTTTTGATTTTTGGTAAAAATGATAAGACACAAAAATGTTTCAAAATGTTTGTTATTTGTGATAAAATTTTATCACAAGTTTATTTTCAAAATAAAATGATAAAACTATTTTTGTGTATTTTTAGAAGATTTATGAGAATTTTTAGGATTTAAAATAACATGTTTTTCTGACCAGAACTGCCTCTGCCAGGCTAGGTCGGTCGACCGGACGGTCGACCGTACCAAGTAGCCGGTCGACCATAGCGGTCGACCGACGTGCACGGATACGTGCACGCTGGCTGCCCCATTAGCCGGTCGACTGCACGGTCGACCGACTGAGAGCAGGTTGCTCTCTGTTTGTTCCCGGTCGACCGAGCGGTCGACCGACCAGATAGCCGTTGCTCTCTGGTTCTGGGACGGTCGACCGCCCGGTCGACCGGTAGCTGCCAGTGGTCAATGTGACCGTTGGCCGGTCGACCGGTAGTTCATTTTTGGCAGTTTCTGCTGCCAACGGCTATAATTTTCTGGGGGCTATAAATACCCCATTAGAAAGAGGTTTTCTCCAAGATTTTTAGTGCTAATTTTTCCTGACTCTCTGGTGTTTTCACAGCAATCAAAGAAGTTTTTGGGCTTTTAATTGAACAATCTATTTGGTGTTTTTGCTAGGGTTTGGAAAATCAAAGAAAAGGGTTTTTGGGAAAAGTGTTAATTCAACTTCTTCATCTTGGTTTCTAGTTTTTCCCAAGGATTTTCTTTGAGTTTTTGATTTTCATTCCTTTGGTTTTCTCCACACTTGAGCTACATCTACTATCTCATTCTATAGGATCCTTGTGTGGGAAAGAAATTGTTTGTGGTTGTTTGTTAGACCACCAAGTTGTAAACCCCAAAATTTGCTTGGCTTTGTGCCTTACCCTCATTGTGTTGAGGAGGTTGTGCAAGTGGGTAGTATCCCTCAAGGTGTGAGGTGATCCTTGTGTTGCTTTGTGCTAATCCCTCAAGTTGTGAGGTGATTGTTTGTTGGCTTGGTGTTGTGCCTCAAGGAGGAGGTTGAGTTTGTAAAGAGAGGAGTTGGGTACTCCTTGTAATTGTTATTGCTCCAAATTCTCGGTAGAGGTTCCCTTTGTGGGAGTCCTTTGTAGACAAGCTAGTGGAGTTGAAATCCTTCTGTGTGAAGGCGGGGATGTAGAGCTGGGTGCTCGAACCTCGAAACATATCTTGTTGTTTGCGCTTGACCCCTTGACTCTTACTCGCTCTCTCTATATTGTGCCTTGCATCAATTCATATTGTTCATTCATAATTATTTGCTTGGCTTGTTTGAGTGTGCATCTCTTGTTAATTGCAATTAGTTTTTAAATTCCGCATTAAGTTCATTAGATTAGCACTATCACCTATTCACCCCCCCCCCCCCTCTAGGTGATTTTTAACACAAAAAATGCATGTTTTTTAAAGTATAGTTTATTTTGTATTGGTGTTGTTGACATGTTTAGTCTTGATGCATGATCCACATTTTCTTGAATATTTTTCAGTTTAGAACTTGTAACTCATTACTATACATGTTTTCCCTCTTCCAAAATTTATACAAAAATTAATTAAATTTTCTTTATTTTTCAAAACAAACCTTGGACATGGTTTTGGCCTAGGTAGGTCGACTGGGCAGTCGACCGTGCCTATTACAGGTCAGAACGGTCGACCGAACGGTCGACCGAACCTCTGGCAGAAGGGGTGTGCATGTTGGTGCACGTTCCCAGTCGACCGACTGTTCGACTGATCCCCTTTAACAGTCGACTGATGGGTCGATCGGTTGTAACCATTAACCTCGGTTAAACACGGTCGACCGACCGGTAAACCGCTAGCCAACGGTCAAATTTTTTTACAATGGCCAGTCGACCGGGGCGGTCGACCGACAGACTGTCAGAATGACAGTAACGGTCAGAATTTAAAATCTGTATTTTTAATATGTTTTAAAACGTAGAGTTTGAATTCTGATGATCAAAATCTTCTCTTTTAGACCTGGTAAACAATTCTAAAAGTATTTTTCTAAAACCTATATAAAGGGCAATTGGGATTGAATTATGATAACAACAAATTCTATTGAAAATCAAGTTTTTATTTTCAAAGAGAAAAAGTTTTCAAAGTTTTCTTTTGTCCTTTCAATTTTAAAGTTTTAATTGAGTTTTTTACTCTTAAAATCTCTCTATTCTGATTTTCACTCTCACATACATTCTTGAGCTTCAAATTTACTTTTTACTCTATAGGAATTTGTAAGAGAGTTGTAAGAGAGCGTTTGTGATCTCTTGATCACCAAGAGCTTGTATTTTCAATTGGTTTTGTGCTACCTCTGCTGTAGATCTCTCTCTCTCTATAAATCTCACTGTTACTCCACCGAAATTATGCATACACTTCACCTTTGCTCCTCAATTCTCTTATCACGGTTTGAAACAAAATGGTAACTCTGTACTTATAACTATAAAAAAATTGTGTCGTACTTCATTGTTAATCCAACTATAACGTATTACATTCAATGCAGTGTTTGAAAAGGCAAAAGCGCGAGGTTAGCATTTGACCATTTATGTGGTGAGGTGTAAGCCTTAGAGCGTGAGGCAATAGGCCTCGTGATTTCTTTATATGAAAATGTTATATGGAATATTTATAAATATTATCAAATTATATGGAATGGTATTATATTCTACAAATGGATAAATTAAGTCAAGTCACTAATAAAAATGAATTAAGCTTAGTATACAAACATAAACAACTATGAAATTAGTTAGATGAGAAGATCCAAAAATCACATATCCTATTATAGCCACATGGTCTTGCTCAAGACCACATGGATAAAGGGTTCACACAAAAAACAAACAACAAAATAAAATTACAGAGAGATGAAAGAAACTAAAAAAAATATGAAATTTAGTTCTCAAAGGGAGAATTCAACTACAAATAAAAATGACACAAAAAAGCAAAAATTCATAAATTCAAAATCACCGCAATATAAATTGAATACGACAGAAAAATAGAGGTTGAAATATTCACCGAAACATACAAAGTAGATGATTACTTGCGATAACAAATAAAGTATAGTTGTTTGCAACACCAAAAGTCATAAATGTGAAAGCAGTGAATGATAATAGTGTCTCCTCTCTTTCATTTTTAGTTCAAGTTAAACATTCTCTTTTTTCCCCTTTTTTGTACCTTTTTTTTTTAAAGCATATGCTTCTGTAGAGAAGCACTTCATGGGGTGCAAAACGCACACTTTAGATATGCTTCAAGAAATGAGACGTATGTCTCTCGGGACAAATAGCTTTTCTTTTGCGTCTCGAGGCGATTAGCCTTGAAAAGGCCTTTTCAAACACTGATTCAAACAATAAATGAGTGTGTAAGAAAGCTGGGAGTAATTCACTGTTACATACTGATTTTATTTTTTAAGTATGTTACCTATAAGTTCTGAGTTTGATTCGTTTGCATATTTTGCAGATTCCGTGCTATCAGAGGAACTCGCTCAGAAGTTTATACCTGGTATCTATCCCTTTTCTCCTCTTGTTTTTTATTATCATATTCTTAAATCCAGAACTTATTACCATATAGTTATAATGATTCTCAATTCCCAACTATCCTTGATGAAGTTGTGCTCTAAAAACTGCAAAACAGTTTTTGCTTGATGAATATAGCATGTTCTTCTTATACTATATTGTAATGAACTTATTTGCGTTCAGTCTTCAAGGACTTCAATGCAGAAAGTTTTGTCTCTTGCAATTGTTGCCTTTTGCTGCCACTTGTATCCAATTGTGGCTGTGGTCGGCTGTTCTTTTCCCTTTATTTTCTCTATAAAGCTGACGAAAAATTGAAGCAACATGTGCTTACTTCGTTGTAGGCATGTTCAGAGACCTGTGGACTAAAGTACATACTTAATATGAAAATTCAGCTGGGAGGACAATATCAACAATCACTTGAACACATCTCAATGCAATCAGGAGCACTAGAAGGACCTAATGCCAATAGAATATTTTGCATTCCTACCATGCCCTGTGCGTGCCCATGCCCACTGTGTGCATGCTTTTTAGATGTTTGGATTTTGTATTATATAAATTGAGATTAGATATTGTTTAGTTTGCAACCAGTTTTGAACAAGATTTCTTTTCCCTATCCCAACAGGCACAAAAATAAGTGCAGTTTCTCTTTTGTTTCCTTTTTTTATATATATAGAAAATGGCATTGACATACTTGCAGCAACAGCGTCATAAAACTTAACTATAAACTTCTAAGAAAAATTTCAGATTTTCTTCTCGTTGTTCCTTTGTCCCATTAATAACTTAGCTTCTGATAAAACTTAGTTATTCTACAAGCTTGTGTTCTTATGTTAGAGTTGATTCATCCGGGTAAAAAGGGAAAAAGAAATTTGTGCATGTTCTGGCTCTTACCATTGATGAAATTGATTTTCAGAATTTTTATGAAAATAAAGGATCTTGCAAGTTACAGTCTCTTTTTCTATGAGTTCTCCAGTGTTTACAAACACAACATATAGCATCTCAAATTATTAGGACCAGAGTGAAGGAATCAAACTATTGCTGAAATTATGCTTCCATGATGCCTGGTCTTGATGTACCTTCTGATCTCTACATTCTCAATTGCCGAGTGTAGTTCAACAAAATTATTCTAAAGTATTGATTCTATTATCAATCATCTTTTTTTTTCTTTGGTAAAAATTTAAATCATACATTTTGCACCAACCAGGAAACTCCTGAGCTGTGGCCCTTGCTTGATCTGACAAGGACATGGTAAGTTGTAGACTTGTAAGTACGTGTGAATAGTTAGTTAGTTGTTCCTCAATTAATCCGAGGCATCTTGCCAAATGAGGGTTGGATGTTCCTCTAATTCTGGAAAGAATGTGGTTTATGGCCTTCCGCTAAGTCAATAAAAACATATGCCTTTACCTTTCTTCTTCAATTGTAACCTCATCTTGCCATTCTGGTGTCATGTTCTAGAAACTATTCTCATCCATGCGCCGATCTTTTGTCTGGCTGTGGCTGTTTGAGTTATGGGCGGTGGAAGCAGAGATGTTCCTTATCCTCATCTAATGACATTGGAAGCACCCACAAAATTCTAGAAACTATTATCAACCATGCGCCAATCTTTTGGCTAGCTGTAGCTGTTTGAGTTCTGGGTGGTGGAAGCAGAGATGTTCCTTATCCTCATCTAATGAGATCGGAAGCACCCACAAAACAGAGGTTTATTTATAACTGTTCCCCTTCTAACTACCATACCAGTGCATGTGTGGGGAGCAACTTTTGTATAAACTTTTGGAAGTATAGAACCCTGCAATTATCCAGGCATCTTTCATCCAAAACCTTCTGCGGTAATGGTTGCTCGCATAAGATTGAGTCATCTAGCATGTGGCCTTGATGGAGTATTTGTGCCTAACCAGTGGAAGAAGTTTTCCCAGAAATTCTCAGGTACTTCAAAATTCTGTGTTCCTACATTAAGAAGCCTTTTCCACACTTGCTTTGTGTGATTTGTTGCTGCTGCTTTTTTCAGCTGTAAGTTTAAATTTTAGCAGCCAGTTTGTAAGTAAAGATGTATGAATATCTCACCAGTTCTTGATATGTAGCCATCCATAGAGGAAGGTTTCACTTACATGCTCCCATCCAGAGATCTATATAGAGACAAGGAATCCGATCCATTTCCTTATTCGTATTTTGACAAATATGTTTGAAACCTTCATCTAAAATATGATAAAACATGATATTAATTTGGATAGTAATAGACTATTTCATATGTTTGAATACCCGGTCACATATTCGAAATTTCATAACATGACATCGTGTGTGTATATTCAAAGCGTACATAGTATACTACTGACGTGATTGATATATTTTTCATTCATGTAAGGATGGACTAAATCAAACTTATTTTCTTATCATTAGCTATATTCAATAATATCTTGCATTTGATCTGGGTCTGAATTTGGTTTTATCAGCCATGGATGTTGAGTCTGGTATCTGTGCAGTACTAAGTATTTGTTCGGTATCCTCTACCACTTTTACGCATATGTTAATACCCATATCTGGTCGGTTTAAATCCTGGTTTCCAGGCAAGGAAGTGCCATGTCCCACCACTGCCCTTAGGGAAAGTTCCAACTGTGCCACAGAGTGAGAAAACTGAGCCATACAATGAAAAACCTCAAGGAACTCTGCAAAGGCAGCAAAGTACTGCAACTCATCCTTTGATTCCATGGGAAGTCAGGAGGGAACTTCGAGTCAATAAAATTGCTTCCCTGTCTGCTGCTGAAAGATAATTTCACATCAAGCCGTGCTGGAATTTTCTCCAACTGTAAAATTATAAAATAGAAGATAAAACGTGCACTTTTTCTTGTCTTTTTCATTACATATTTGCTTTTTTCTATGTCAATATTGTATGCAAATTAAAAAATCTTAAGAGATGTTAACAAGGAATTTTTTTTTCAATGAAGAACTGCGACATCTCGACTTTTTCCATAAAACTAATATTTTTCTTTAATAAAAGAAAGTGATTTTAAATTCATTTGCATTTTTTTTTTTTTCATCTTCCAGGTGATGAAATCAAACTTGAAGACCTATCTCCCGAAGAAATTAAACAATTCCAGAGAGAAGTAGCATCTGGAGAGCTAAGCAAAATGATTGAGCCATGGAACCCATGGTGGAAGCAGCCTTCAGCAAGAACTCTCTCTCTCTCTCTCAGGCCAGATGGAACTCAGCTCATAAGGCCACTTCAAGAACAAGAAGAACCCACTTTCGATGAGATTCCAGCTGGGGCAGAAACTCCAATACCGCCACTTGGGCATCTGAGCTCTGCGAAACCGTCTCCTCTTCTAACGGTTCACTTGGTGGATATTATTTACAGCTACTGCTTCACACTACGCTTCTATAATGGTGATTGGCCTGATCCTTTGGGTGCAGCCACTGAGGTACTGACCATATCAGCTGTCTTGCGTGATGACGGGCAGCCAGAAACTGTGAGGGAGGCATTAGGTGCTTGCTTGGAGAAGACATGTTCAACGGTTTATTAACGTACCGGGGACTTTAAATTTGGGTTTGGCCTGAACGATGATGTTATCAACCTTCTCTCTCTGGGAGGGAATGCTCTCATCTGCCTGCTCTGTGAACTTCAGAGGCTCATTAAAGCCGGAGAAAGAATGTTCATGTCTGAGAGGATGGGGAAGGCCAGGAGAAAAGGAGAGAGCAGTCGTAAGCTTAAGAATGCAGAAAGGAAGGTGTATTTCTTGATGTGTTGGGGTCACGAGCAACCGAGCGAGGCATGGTCTTCAGTGTCTAGCATTATGGTAGTGGAGAAAGCTTCGGTCTTAACTGCGGGTCAGGGAAGCAAGAAACCTGGCAAGGGTGAAGGAAATGGGTTGCCACAAACCAAGCTTCTTATTGAAGAAGTCTAACATCATGTTCCTATTAGTCCAGAAAGACTGGTTGAAACGAGTTTTTGGTGCAGCATTAAGATACTGGCGTCAGGTGCAAACAGGAAGCAAATAAAAATGTGAACCGTTAAATATTTCAGTTTGTTAACCAATGAGTCTGCTGTGTATTAGACTAGTTTAACTGGCACGCATGTTGCACGGGCACTTGGTAAAAAGCTTTAGGGATTAATTAATGAAGATGGTGTTATCTGGAACAGAACTTTGATTCTGAATGTTTTATGACAGCTTTCACTGTTGTGTGCCGATGACAACAACTCCAAGAGGATCTCACAAATCTCTAAGCACAGAGAATAAACCCAAACAGCACAAATAATCACCAGAAGAAAAGAACAAACTCAAACACACGATCTAACGAGGTTCGGCCTCAACGCTTACGTCCTCGGGGCAATCAGAGAGAGATTTAATTACTTTGGAAGAAGATTACAATTGCTAGCAGCCTCTTTGAATGCAAGAGAGCTCCAGCAGTTTCTTCTCAAGGATCTTCTACAAGATATTAACCCTAGAAATTAATATTAGGCTTAAATACCCAAATTTGCGGAGCAGCAGATTTTCGCCCAAACCCGACTGTCGGTCGACCGGCCAGTCGACCGACTTCCTCTCCGGTTGACCTGTCCTGTCGACCGAAATTAATAGAGAATTTGGCTCTTACAGTCAGGGTATTTCGGTCGACCGGCCGGTCGACCGCCTAAGACCCTGTGCATGCTGTGCATGTCGGTCGACCCGGCCGGTCGACCGACCCGCCTGTTTTTCTGCTGCTGCTGCTATTTCTTGCTGTTGTTCCCTTCGTCTTCGTCGTCGACTTCCTCGGCGATCACTCGACGACCCCTCGACGATCCTTATAACTTCCCCATCAGTAAACTCTCTCTTTCCAACAATTCTCCACCTCGGCGAAGATTTTTCCTAAAATCTGAGCCGATCTCCAACGAACCCCAGTCCATCACCTGGCGAAATCGACACACGATCTCGGCTGCGCGCACCAGTCGAAATCGACACACGATCTCGGCGAAATCGACACACGATCTCGGCTTGGAGTCTGTAGCTCAACTATCCACTGGAAAGTATCGTACATGCCTTCCCTGCACTTCACCTTAGGAGAATTTTCATACATGCCGATCACCAACATGGCTTCTACTTCGCAACTTCACGACCTCATGAAGACTTCCTCACGAGCCAACACTGACTCTCCAACTGACTAGCTCTATCTAGTCTACCTGTCTTCCACTGACGGTCCACCAAGTCTGTGTAGAGCCCACCAAACATCATCGGCTTCAACTGGATGCACACCCCTCCTTATGCAAGCTCAACATCTTCTCACTGAAAGATCACCTGTTCATCGAGATCACAACACCTCACCACTACGTGAAGTCCAACTGGCCACAACGCTTCACCTCTACGTGAAGCCTCTCCACCTCTACGTGAAGCTCCAACTGGCCACAACTCTTCACCTGTGCGTGAAGTTCTACTGGCCACAACACTTCACCTCTACGTGAAGTTCTACTGGCCATAACACTTCACCTCTACGTGAAGTTCCATCGACCACAACTCTCCACCTCTACGTGAAGATCCAAACAACTTCTCGAGAACCCAATTAGCTTCATAAGAGTTGCATCACAAATGGCTGCGCCTTTACGGCTGCCTACGTACCTTTGCCAAAAGGATCAAGCCAACCGTAGTTCATTTAAGATGAGCTTCATCAAGCTCAAGCACTTGCACCTCTATTTGCAGCAGTGAACCTGTCTGACCGAGTCATTTGAACCTCTTCCCGACCATCATGGAGAGCAACGGCCTTCAACTTCAGCTTGTCACGATCACAAGCTTGAGATTCATGCTTCTTTCCCCACAAGCATGGTTTCACCTTTGTTCCTATAGCTGCAAACAACTCGACATCCTCAACAATGTCGTCAACCTGTTCAGCATCACCTTTGGTATCATGAACTCCACCCGGTGTCACCTCCGCTGAAGTATCCTTTGATGCCGAACCAACTGGAGATGATGGAGTAGCATCGAGCTCCACCCGCTGCGATTCTTCCTTGGTCTCCGTCCTCCCCACCTGCTGAGAGACGGTAGACTTCAACACTGAAGTCTCTCCAAAAGTGACATGCCTGCTCATCACGATCTTCTTGTCTTCGGGGTCCCACAACATGTAGCAGTTCCCTTGACACCCAAATAGACAACCTCTTTGCTGGTAGATTCACCTTGCCAGTCTTGGCACTGAAGTAGGCCGGACTTCCAAACTCCCGCAGCAAACAATGGTCTTGAGCAGCTTCCCCAGACCAAATATCCAATGGAGCTTTACCTCCAATCGCAGTCGATCTATTCATGAGATGGCTAGCATACTCGGTCGCCTCAGCCCAAAACGACCTGTCTAATCTTGCATTAGACAACAACCTCCGAACCTTCTCCAGCAAGGGACGGATCACTTTTTAGCCAACCCATCTGTTCCTGTTGTGAAGTGAGTTGCAATACCTGTGTTCTGGCCAAATTGTAGGAACTGGTACATGTCCTTTTCAACATTACCAATATGAAGCTCCTTTATCTTCCTATCTATCTGCCTCTCCATTCTTCCTCTCCACTTCACCAACACATCTAAGGCTTCACCCCTTTGTCTCATGGGATATATCCAAACTGCCTAGATGAACCATTAATAAATGAGACAAAGTACCTGTGACCTCCAAGCGATGCCGTCTTAGCAGGTCCCCAAATGCACATGTGAACACAATCAAGAAGACCTTCATTGTGGTGAGTACTGGTGCTGAATCTCACCTTCTTCTTGTCCAGAACGCTGGTCCACCTTCCAAATTGTAGGTAGCAGCACCTTCCCTTTCCTTCTTTACAGGAGCTTGCAAAGATTCTTCTTCTTCCTGTCCGACCTTTCCCTGCCAGACCTCCGGGCCACCAACATCTGAAGAACTCGAAGTCTCCACCTGATCTGTAATCGGTCTACCTTCAAGTAGTAGAGGTTCCTCGGTGGACGCCCTTCATCACCACCATCGAGCCCTTGATCATCCTGAGATCGCAATCTCGAACAGATATCACCATGCCCGATGCTTCCAAAGTGCCAACTGAGATAAGTTCCTTTTGAGCTGAGGTACATACCTCACCTCCTTCAACTCTCGAACTATCCCATCATCCATCTTGATGCGAACTGTACCCATCCCTTCAATATTACACGGATGGTCATCCCCCATGACCGTGTAACATCCATCCAGCCTTTTAAAGCTAGAGAAGCAGGCCCTGTTCGGGCACACATGATAGGTGGCTCCGCTATCCAAGATCCACTCAGCACTATCTGAATCACTAACAGTAGGGGTAGTAACTGAGAGAGAGAACACTGATGAGTCATCATCCGATCTATCTGCTTGTGCAAGATTCGCCTCGGTCTTTGACTCCACCTTCTTATCTTTGGCCTTCGGGCATTCTGCTTTCCAGTGTCCTAATTCCTTGCACAAGGCACACTGATTCCTTTTCAGATTTCTGAACCCCGGCCTGGACTTCGATCTTTCTCTAACCTCTTTGCCCTTCCGCGATGAACTCCTGCCTCTTACTTCCAATGCCTCCACCGATGAGCTTGACTGAGAAAGATGTCTCTCCTTCTTCCTTGTCTCATAACTTATCAGTGCAGATGACACCTCATGGTAGTCCAAAGTCTGCCTACCATTGATATACGTCATAGTGAATGTCTCATACTCCTCCGGTGGGAGTGAGTTCAGGAGAATGACCACCTTGTCTTCCTCTTCTACCACGACATCCACGTTTATCAGATCTGTAAGAAGCTTTGTGTATCGGTTGTGTTAGACCAAAGGCCTTCCACTCTAGTTTTGATGATGATTAACTCATGTAGTTATGTGTACTAATAATCTTGTGATTTTAGTTTCAGATCATTAATCAAGTTATTAGTTGGTGATTAGCTTCAACAAGATGATTTGGAAGCTTTCACATGTTGATTCAAGAGCCCGAGCGTCAAAGATCATATATAGCACTTGCTCGGTGGATCAAGGAGTTTTGGATCGAGTCGGCTAGGAGATTGCGCTCTACAAGAAGACTTCGGTACCATAGTTAGTTTTGTGTTTAGATCCAAATTTGTAAAGATTAGAATAGTATGATAATGCTCAAGTTCACAACACACACACGTTCATGTTTTAAATATTGGTTTTCGGTTTTTCGGTTTTAGGTTTAACCGATCTTGGTTTTCATGAATAGATAGATCAAAACAAGTTTACGTGGTTTAGTGTATATTAGATTTGTTCTATATACATGCATGCTTAATTTCCTAGACAAACTTAGTTTTGACTTACTTATTCATGTGTTTTATGTTTTGGTATTTTTGACAAAACATATTTTGGAATTAAGGACAAAAAACTATGATATGTATATATTTCATGTATATTGGATTTCTATCCATATGCATCATGCTTCAAAGTGTTTAAATATCATGTTTTTGTATTTGGAAGAGTTTTGGACAAAACGTATTTCTATTCAAAATCCAAGTTTTAGAAAATACAGTTTTTGGTTTTTGGTAAAAATGATAAGAAACAAAAATAGTTATATTGATTGATATTTGAGCTAAACTTTTTACCACATGTTTATATATCAATGCAAAATGATAAAACTATTTTGGTGATTTTTAGAAATGATAAAAGAATTTTAAAAAATGTTTCTAACCCAGTTTTCTGTTCCAGGCTTCAACCAGTCGACTAGTCTTCTGACCAAGTCGACTTGGCTGAAGTTGGTCGACCGGGTCAGTCGACCGACGTGCACAGAATTGTGCACGTTTGGAAGACTTTGGACGATCGACCGTCGGGTCGACCGGGTCAGAGAGCAGAGCTCTCTGTTTGTTTGGGTCGACCGGGGCGGTCGACCGGTAGCTGGCAACGGGCAAAATTTGACCGTTGGACGGTCGACCGGCCGGTCGACCGACAGTGTATTTCTGGCATTTTCTGCTGCCAACGGCTATATTTTTCTGGGGTCTATAAATACCCCATTTGTGAGAGTTTTTCTCTAAGATTTTTTGTGCGAATTTTTCCTTACTCTCTGGTGTTTTCACAGCAATCAAAAGAAGTTTTTGGATTCAAATTGAACAATCTATTTGGTGTTTTTGCTAGGGTTTGGAATATCAAAGAAAAGGGTTTTTGGGAAAAAGGGTTTTGATTCATCTTCTACATCTTGGTTTCAGTTTTTCCCAAGGATTTTTCTTTGTGATTTTGATTTCCATCCCATTGGTTTTCTCCACACTTGAGCTAAAATCTACTATCTCTTCTATAGGATCTTTGTGTGAGAGAAAGAAGTTGTTTGTGGTTGTTGTTTAGACCACCAAGTTAAAAACCCAATCTTTGCCTTGTGCCTTGCCCTCATTGTATTGAGGAAGTTGTGCATTTGAGTTGTATCCCTCAAGTTGTGAGGTGATCCTTGTGTTTTCTTTGTGCTAATCCCTCGGGTTGTGAGGCGATTGTTTTGTTGGATTGGAGCTTGCCTCAAGGAGGAGGTTGTGGTTGTAAAGAGAGGAGTTGGGTACTCCTTGTGAGAGTTCTTTGTGGACTTGCTAGTGGATTAGAAATCCTTCGTGTGTCGAAGGCGGGGATGTAGAGCTGAGTGCTCGAGCCTCGAAACATATCTTGTTGTTTGCGCTTGATCCATTGACTCTCTCTCTCTCTCTATCTCTCTCTTTACTTTGTGCCTTGCAAATATTCATATTGTGCATTCATAATTGCTTGGCTTGGTTGTGTGTGCATCATTTGTTGATTGCACTTGAGTGTATTGCATTTAGTTTTTAAATTCCGCATTGAGTTGACTAGATTAGCATAATCACCTATTCACCCCCCTCTAGGTGATCTTTCAATTGGTATCAGTGCTAGCGCTCCAGATATTTAGGTTCAACCACCTAGGAGTTAGATCTTGATTTGCTAATCTTCATTTGCATTGTTCATTTACACTCATTTAGTTTGCTCTCATGGATAACCCTCCTATGTTTGACCATATTAGACTTGATGCTTGGAAGGCCAATATGAGTAGCCATTTGAAAAGACTAGGACATCTAGTTTATCAAGCCTCCACTATGGAATCATTCCTAATAGTAGCAAGCATAAAAAGGCAAATGCATTAGCACTTAGAGCATCTCTTAGTGAACATCTTTTACGGTGTTTGACCGATATGACTCGGCTTTTGCAGTTTGGAGCTTATTGACGTCTCCCGAGCTTCCAAGGATTATCAACAAGATGAGAAGATCTATGAGAAAAGTCCGAAGAGCGTTGTCTCATGGTCCAAGAAATAACTCCCTTGAGGTACAATCGGATTCTCAATTAGATAATAGCTCTAGTTCCTATTGCCATGGTTGTTTTGAAGTTCAAACTTAAATTTGGAACTTGCTCAAAAGTTTGAAAATTTATTGGAAAAACACAATCTTTTGAAAGAGGACAACCTTGTTTTGAAATGAATTAAAGGATTTATGTTCTAATTTTGAATTGGTTTTGCAAGAAAAGGAAGAGATCACTAGTGAACGTGACTCACTAAGATCTCAACTAGACCTTGCCCTTGATGAGATTTAGATTTTGAAAAACAAAAATGATTGTAATGATGTTGTGAAAAACAATGAGGTTTTATCTTCTAAATTGGATTTTATTTTAAAAGATAACCTTGTTTTGAAAAATAAAATTGATTCAATTACAAAAGAATTGAATTTGGTTTTAAAGAAAAATGAATATTTGAAAATAAAATTGATTCTCATGTGTGTCATGCTAGTATAGCTTCTTCTTCTTCTAGCACACCTATTGCATGCTCCACTTTATCTTCCACTATTGAAAATGATATAAATGTATTGAAGAAAAGTGTTGAATGTTGGGCTCCACTTTGAGCCAATGCACATTGAATCATTCACGTTTGGAAACCTTGGTTCGCAAGAAACAAGGTCCATCTTTGCATGCACACTCTACACGGCATACACATGCTTCCCACGGTCACCACCATTACACGTATGCTCATGTGTACACATGTACACATTGTGGCCGAAAAGGTCACCTTGCTAGATTTTGTTATGATCGTGTTTATCATGAAAATTAGCAACTAATTTTGTTTGGGTGAGAAAAGAAACTAACCCCTATGGACCCAAAAGAAAATGGGTACCAAAGACCACCTCTATGTTTTTTGATGTAGGTGGGAGCTCTCGCATCACGTGAGAGTATTGGTGCCTTGAGGTGGATGCATTCTAAGCTTAAAAGAGAACCATTTGGATGCTTCACTCTCAAGGGGATTTGGTGGGAGGATCACCGTGGTTTGGAGAACTAGAGATGCACCTTCATTGGTTTTGGTATCACTCTCTAACTCCCATTTTTATTTGCATGCTTTTCATGTTCATCTATTTATAGCATGCCATGGTTTATTGTTCATTATGCTTATGCCATGCTCATTAGAATAGTGTTATACATGTTTAGTTATTTGAGCACCCATGTTTTATATGGATCTATATTTAGTGTTCTCACCTTGTTTAAACTAACATGTATGTCCTAGATCTAATGCACATGCATATGCATAATGATCATGTGGATGTTTATGATTTTTGTTTTGTTGAATCATGTTTTATTGTTTCATGATTAGTATGATATTCGCCATGTTTATTAGACTTATGCTTTACATGATTAGTTGTTGAGACACACATGTTTAGTATGGACCCATATTTTGTGTTCTCTTTATATTTTAGCTATCATGTTTATCATAGGTTTAATGCACATGTCTTTGTCATGCAAATCATATGGTTGACTATGACTTTTTGTTTTAATGATTCATGTTTTAATAAATAACTTGTGTTGTAATAGTTTAACAATGGTGATGTGTTGTATGATTTCTAATTTTGCCACATGTTTTGATGTTTATAGGCTATTATGTATTTCTTGATTCTAATAGCATGTGGATGTTCTTCATGATCATTTTATGTCTTTCATGTTGATTTATATCCCGTTTTGTGCTTAATGATTTGATTACTTGTTTAGATGTTAGTTTTCATTAAGAGTAGAATTTATACTTGCACATTTAGTGGGACACAAATAAATCTTTATATATGTTTGTGCTTGGATGCTTATTTGTACCCATTAAATGTGCTAGTATAGCCTAGTTTTGATGATTCATGCATTTTAAACTTGTATTCCTACTTTTGGATTTGTTTATGTGTATGAGTTTTCATTTCATGTATATGTTTATTTTGCCAAACCTTAAGATATACATGTATACCCTTGAGTCATTTGCCTTTCATGCAAATCTAATATATGGACTCAATTGTGTTTAGGGATATGTATGTATACTTATTGTGTTGACAATTCATACATATACCTTGAAATGAAATAGTTTTGGTGAAAATTTAGTTTTTCTTGATTTCGTGTTTATTTGTTTAACTTCATGTATATGTCTATCTTATCCAAACTATTGATTATACATGTACATCCTTGAGCCACGTGCCTTCATGCATATACTTTGTGGACTCATTATGTTTAGGATATGTATGTATACTTTAGTTTGTATATGACATACATATGCCTTGAAGTTCATATCGTTTGGATGAATTTCATGTTTGCTAAGTGATTTCACATTTATAATGAATCTCTTGTTTTTAAGATGATTTCAATTAGTGATTTCACATCTTAGATGATTTCATGTTTTCAAGAAATTTCATATGAGCCTAATTGAATATTTTCATGTTGATATGTGTCACATTATACTTGTACACTCACTTTATTAGTTTACTCATGATTTGTTTTCATGAGAATTTGAATGAGCTTTATGGACTTTGAGTGTTTAGTGATCATGTGATTTACATGTATTTCATGAAAAACAATTTTGTTTTATTCCTTACTTGAAAGATTTCGTACTAGTTTTAAAAGTTTTTCCTATAACTAGTTCGTATTCTTCACTAGGTAGAGATTTTCAAACAAAGCTTATTTTCAAACCTATTTTTGAAAACCCCTACCTTCAATGGGAGGATGGATGGGAGATCATGTTCATGTATGCCTTATATTGAAAATCATTCAAAACTTGAACCATGATTGGGAGGTATAGTAATATGAAGTATACATTTGATCTTATTGTTATTTCAATTGGTATCATTGAATTCTTTCAATTGGTATCAATCTTGACATTTCTTGTATACTCATATATGTTTGTATGTATGTATGCTTTCCTTTCCAAGAATATCAATTTCTATTGGTATCTATTTTCATACATATATATGTTTTATTTGTGCTTATTATATCCCTATATCTTTAAGCACAAAATCTTGTTTATGCTAGTGCTTGAGCTTTAATTTTGTTTCAATTGATTATTTTTAAATTGGTATCAAGCCTATGCATCATTTTAGTTGGTATTTCATAAAGGGGGAGAAAATTTGATTTTGTCTTTCAATTGGTGATTTCTCTATTGGTATTTGATTCCCACTCCCTTACTTTATGATTAAAAATTTCAAATTGGTATCATATGTTCAAAATGAAATTATTTACAATTGGTATCAAGATTTTCATGTGTTTTAGACATTCAAAATTTATTATGTTTAATTTCAATTGATATCAAGATGTTTCATGTGTTTTTGCTTAAAATTGGTATCAATATTTTTTTATTTGTTTCCTTTCAATTGGTATCAAGATGCTATTCTTTGACATATTTTCATTGGTACCTTAATTGATTGTCACCTCTAATTGAATTTGTTTTTATTTAGACAAAAAGGGAAAATATTATTTTTTTTATTGATTCGTTGTTTCGAACAAAAAGGGGAGAAAAATTTAATGATTGGTTTTGCTTTTACCCCTTATTGAAGATTGATTCTTTGTATTAAAAAGAGAGAAGATTTTATTTTGTTTGGTTTGTACCCCTTTGTTGATGATTGACAAAAAGGGGGAGAAGAATTTGGGTTTATATATGCATGTTTTTGTTTTGCATATATTAAGTTTAATTTTGTTTAATTTAATTGGTATCTAAAGCATATTTTGTAATTGGATGTTTTGTAATTGGTATCTAGAGTGTAATTGGTATCTAGAGCATGTTTTGTTTTAAACATTTCATTGGAATTGGTGTTTTGTTTTTAACATGTTTTGTAATTGGTATCTAGAGTGTAATTGGTATCTAGAGCATGTTTTGTTTTAAACATTTCATTGGAATTGGTGTTTTGTTTTAAACATTTCATTGGAATTGGTATCTAGAGCATGTTTTGTTTTTGAACATTTCATTGGTATCTAGAACCTTTATTGTTTATGCATTTATATGCATTCATGTTTAAGATGCATATATGCATTCATGTTTAGATGCATTTATTGCATATTATTTATTATTTATTTGTTTATGCATGAGTTAAGGGGGAGCTTCTTTGAAGCTTAACTTTAATCCATGCATATATAACTCCATGAGTTTTGTCATCATCAAAAAGGGGGAGATTGTTGGCCCAAAGGCCTTCCACTCTAGTTTTGATGATGATTAAACTCATATAGTTATGTGTACTAATAATCTTGTGATTTTAGTTTCAGATCATTAATCAAGTTATTAGTTGGTGATTAGCTTCAACAAGATGATTTGGAAGCTTTCACATGTTGATTCAAGAGCCCGAGCGTCAAAGATCATATATAGCACTTGCTCGATGGATCAAGGAGTTTTGGATCGAGTCGGCTTGGAGATTGCGCTCTACAAGAAGACTTCGGTACCATAATTAGTTTTGTGTTTAGATCTAAATTTGTAAAGATTAGAATAGTATGATAATGCTCAAGTTCACAACGCACACACGTTTCATGTTTTAAATATTGGTTTTCGGTTTTTCAGTTTTAGGTTTAACCGATCTTGGTTTTCATGAATAGATAGATCAAAACAATTTTACATGGTTTAGTGTATATTAGATTTGTTCTATATACATGCATGCTTAATTTCCTAGACAAACTTAGTTTTGACTTACTTATTCATGTGTTTTATGTTTTGGTATTTTTGACAAAACATATTTTGGAATTAAGGACAAAAACTATGATATGTATATGTTTCATGTATATTGGATTTCTATCCATATGCATCATGCTTCAAAGTGTTTAAATATCATGTTTTGTATTTGGAAGAGTTTTGGACAAAACGTATTTTCTATTCAAAATCCAAGTTTTAGAAAATACAGTTTTTGGTTTTTGGTAAAAATGATAAGACACAAAAATAGTTCATATTGATTGATATTTGAGCGAAACTTTTACCACATGTTTTATATCATTGCAAAATGATAAAACTATTTTTGGTGATTTTTAGAAATGATAAAAGAATTTAAAAAATGTTTCTAACCCAGTTTTCTGTTCCAGGCTTCAACCAGTCGACTAGTCTTCTGACCAAGTCGACTTGGCTGAAGTCGGTCGACCGGGTCGGTCGACCGACGTGCACAGAATTGTGCACGTTTGGCAGACTTTGGACGGTCGACCGTCCGGGTCGACCGGGTCAGAGAGCAGAGCTCTCTGTTTGTTTGGGTCGACCGGGGTGGTCGACCGGTAGCTGGCAACGGGCAAAATTTGACCGTTGGACGGTCGACTGGCCGATCGATCGACAGTGTATTTCTGGCATTTTCTACTGCCAACGGCTATATTTTTCTGGGGTCTATAAATACCCCATTTGTGAGAGTTTTTCTCTAAGATTTTTTGTGCGAATTTTTCCTTACTCTCTGGTGTTTTCACAGCAATCAAAAGAAGTTTTTGGATTCAAATTGAACAATCTATTTGGTGTTTTTGCTAGGGTTTGGAATATCAAAGAAAAGGGTTTTTGAAAAAGGGTTTTGATTCATCTTCTACATCTTGGTTTCAGTTTCCCAAGGATTTTTCTTTGTGATTTGATTTCCATCCATTGGTTTTCTCCACACTTGAGCTAAAATCTACTATCTCTTCTATAGGATCTTTGTGTGAGAGAAAGATGTTGTTTGTGGTTGTTGTTTAGACCACCAAGTTAAAAACCCAATCTTTGCTTTGTGCCTTGCCCTCATTGTGTTGAGGAAGTTGTGCATTTGGGTTGTATCCCTCAAGTTGTGAGGTGATCCTTGTGTTTACTTTGTGCTAATCCCTCGGTTGTGAGGCGATTGTTTTGTTGGATTGGAGCTTGCCTCAAGGAGGAGGTTGTGGTTGTAAAGAGAGGAGTTGGGTACTCCTTGTGAGAGTTCTTTGTGGACTTGCTAGTGGATTAGAAATCCTTCGTGTGTCGAAGGCGGGGATGTAGAGCTGGGTGCTCGAACCTCGAAACATATCTTGTTGTTTGCGCTTGATCCATTGACTCTCTCTATCTCTCCCTTTACTTTGTGCCTTGCAAATATTCATATTGTGCATTCATAATTGCTTGGCTTGGTTGTGTGTGCATTCATTGTTGATTGCACTTGAGTGTATTGCATTTAGTTTTTATATTCCGCATTGAGTTGACTAGATTAGCATAATCACCTATTCACCCCCCCTCTAGGTGATCTTTCAGGTTGATGTGCTCATTCACTGTGCTCCCCTTCTTCATCCGAATCTGGTACAGCTTACTCTTAAGCTGCAACCTGGATTCAACACTCTTCGTGAGGTATTTCTTCTCAAGGGTATCCACAGTTTCTTAGCCGACGTCTCATGTTGCACAAGATATTTTATGTCTTGCGACAAACATGAACGTATCAAGCCACATGCCGATCTGTTCATCTTCGCCCACTCTTCATCATGGTCGTGCTCTTCTTCTTCTCCAATAGGAGAGTATCCTCGAGGTTCGATGCATTCAGCGCATCCATAACCTCACATCTCCACATCCCGAAGTTATTTGTACCATTGAACTTCACCACATCGATCCTTGGATGAGGATGCATGATCTTAACCGAAGTACTTTCCTCTGCCATTGAGATTTCTGATCCTCTATCTATGCGGAAGAATAACCAACTGGAACTAGATCTCTACTCAGATAAAAATTGAATTTTTACCTGTCCCTTGAAATCCTATATTGAGTTTCTCACCGGATCTACTCCACCACAGATTCAACGAGCCCTCCTTGCGTCCTTCTGAGATCGACACACGATCTCCTCGAACACTAATACCTCTGATCTGAGATCGACACACGATCTCCACCGGATCAGATCTCGAGCCCTTCGAATCCTCAGAAATCCCAAGCGCAACCTGGAAGCTCTGATACCACTTGTTGTGTGCCGATGACAGTAACCCCAAGAGGATCTCACAAATCTCTAAGCACAGAGAATAAACCCAAACAACAAAAATAATCACCAGAAGAAAAGAACAAACTCAAACACACGATCTAACGAGGTTCGACCTCAACGCCTACGTCCTCGGGACAATCAGAGAGAGATTTAATTACTTTGGAAGAAGATTACAATTGCTAGCAGCCTCTTTGAATGCAAGAGAGCTCCAGCAGTTTCTTCTCAAGGATCTTCTACAAGATATTAACCCTAGAAATCAACATTAGGCTTAAATACCCAAATTTGCGGAGCAGCAGATTTTCGCCCAAACCCGACTGTCGGTCGACCGGCCAGTCGACCGACCTCCTCTCCGGTCGACCGGTCCTGTCGACCGAAATTAACAGAGAGTTTGGCTCTTACAGTCAGGGTATTTCGGTCGACCGGCCGGTTGACCGCCTAAGACCCTGTGCATGCTGTGCATGTCGGTCGACCCGGCCGGTCGACCGAACCCGCCTGTTTTTCTACTGCTGCTGCTATTTCCTGCTGTTGTTCCCTTCGTCTTCGTCGTCGACTTCCTCGGCGATCACTCGACGACCCCTCGACGATCCTTATCAACTTCCCCATCAGTAAACTCTCTCTTTCCAACATTCACAACTGATCATATTCTCCCAACTATACAACATAGTCATGGGAATGATGACTAATTGATATGGATAACAAGTTCCTTTCATCTAAGCTAGCCTGTGGGTCGCTTTGCTTGGCCGAGCCCTCTGGGTCAACTTCAAATCTTGTCTCTCACTCGATGCGACTGTGGGTACGCCATTTCCTTTGGCATGCCTTGCACAATGCTCCACTGATGAGCAAATCGGAGAGCACTTGTTCTACCCTATGTCGATCCGCCCACGAATCAGTTTTACACTCTCTCGAGTGCTGCAATTGAGCAGGGTTGCGTCAACGTGGAATGCATTCATACTTTCAGGGGCTTGTTGAGCGTTGGCTAAAGCCAGAACTTGGAGATGACTACAACAGTAGTGCAACCGCTACTGCATGGTTCATTTGGAAATCAAGGTGTGAAAAAGTTTTTGGTGACATTCATCCAAATCCAACCTTGGTTATGGATAGGATTCAAGCATCACTTGCACCGTGTGGTTCTATCACTCCTACATCTCGTCGGCCCACAAGTGAGTGAGCAAGGCCTAGAGTGAGCGACTTGGGCACCTCCTTAACACCCTCGCATTAAAGTTAACATGGAGGCGATAGGGAGTGGATACTTCCACCCCAAAGAATGATGAAGGCCCCCAAAAATTCTCCAAAAAATTATACAAGTTTGCATTCCTCTTTTTTTTTTTGACTAATTCACCTTTGATGAAAAGTCCCAAAAAACCCCTCCCTCCCCCCCTCCGCCCTCCCTCCCCGGCCACCCTGCCCCCCCCCCCCCCCCTCCGCCTCCTACTTCCCCACCCCATCCCCGGCCGCCACCTCCCCCTCCCCCTCCCCTCCCCACTGTGGGATTTTTTTTCATCCAAAAATTAAAATAACAAATAATTTAATAAAATAAATATAGGAACAATGTTATCAGTCTCCGGTAAGGCGCGTGATCACTGCGCTAAAAGGCATATCGTCGACCTCGTGCAGTCAGCCAAGGCAGATGTGCCCCTTAGCGATACTATCCTTCTCTGTCGGTGCCCTTTGTGTGCACGATCACGAAGAGGAGGTGACCTCGAATTGTAAGAAATACTTAAACTAAATTTGAAAAAGAAATTTTATAACAGAGAGGAATTTTTTTTTCATTTTAATTCTCTTGTTTCTACTTTTGATGTTGGTATATATATAGTAAAGCTGTCCCTAACTCTTAACAACTAACCCCGCTAATTATGATAACTAACCTCACTATTTATGACAATAACCCCATTAGTAGAGTGGTTATTAGAGACCAAGTTAAATTAGTTTTATATGAATTTCAATCTTTTTTATATTTTTAATAAAATTCCAACAGTCCCCCAAAAAAAAAGATTGAAATTTCAAATAAAATATAGGAAATGTAAGAATATCTGAGGATGTTATCCTATACAATGGTATTGGTTTAGTGATATTTTATCACATCTTACGGGACATAATAGACTAGGCCTTGAATTAGACTCATTTATCAAGAATTAACAAAAACACACATAGAATGCTTACAGTATTGGGTCGCGATGGAGCGTTATGGTATATGCTCACATACTGACTCATGAGAGTTTTTAGGGGTAGCCCTGCCCTCCAACCGCTTCACTGTTCCTCTCACGCAGGTAAGTCCTCAAAAGATATTTGTGATTGAAATGATACCTCACATACTATATGTGTTGGACTTATTAAGAGCGTAAGCTCAACCTAACCGATCACAATATGAGCATTGTCATCATATAAATGGGGTAGTAGTTATAATAGTGCAAATTATAAATGCATTTAGTACTACAAACTGGAGTGTAATCTCTTACATCAGTGCTTCACATGAGAATACCAGTCCAACTTGTTTCTATCAGGTTGAATCTCTTTCATGGGACCAACTCAACAACCAAGAAGGTTGGGTTCCCGTTGTCGGTGGTCTCTATTATAGGTTTAACTTCATCCCCCTCGATGATTCTAAGATTATTCTTCTAAATAGACCCATTTATCAAAATGGACTTTATAAGGTCCAAGGTCAAATATATGACTTAAAACCTTTTCATATGTTTCATATTTTGATGCAAGTATTATTGCTCATCTTACGAGAAATTTTCCCCAATTTGGGAGACATACAATATTTGATCATGAGATTACATTCAGATATAGATTCAAATATCATTATTATTGCAAAATGAAACAATATGCAGAGTATGTAACAAATGTTGAAAAACACCTAGAGGGGGGGTGAATAGGTGTACTTGCTAATCTAGAAACTAAATGCACTAAATGCGGAAGCTAATGCAAATTATTGCAAACACACTTAATACAATCAACAAGTGTAGCCGAATTCCCCGTGAAGGGCTCTGGACTAACTCCTCTTGATTCCCCTTGAATGGGTTGAGGTGCTATGTGAAGCTCTTGTTGATTAAGTACAAGTGAGGCACACACAAACAACCAAGCATATAAGATGATATATCAATATGAATATATGCAAAGGACAAATGCAAGCAATGTATGATATGAACAAGAATGATGCTTTGCACAAATAAAAGAGAGAGAGTTGAGAGACAATGGATCAAACGCAAAAGGCCAAGATATGTTTCGAGGTTCGAGCCCCTAGCTCTACATCCCCGCCTACACCACCGTGTAGGATTTCCAATCCACTATCTCCCACTGAGGGAACCTCTACCGAAGAGGATTTGTTACAACAAGAGAGTACCGAACTCCTCTCTCAAACACCGCCTCACAACCGAGGGGTAGGCCCGTAGCAATACAACAACCAACGCCTCTACCGAAAAGGGTTTACAAACCAAACTCCACCTCTCACTAGAAGGAGCAAACCAATCACCTGATCACCTCTACCAAAGAGGGATACAAAAAGAACAAGGGTGTACAACTAGTGGTTTCTTTCAACCACAAACAATCTCTCTTTTCTTTTCTTTTCCACAAAACAAAGATCCTAATAGATTAGGATAGGAGATATAGCTCAAGTGTGAAAATCAAGGTGTTTTGGAAACAAGTAACAAAGAAAATACTTGGGAAAACTCTTGTAAAAGATAGAGAATGAAACCCAATACAAATATCCCAAATTCCTATTTTCTTTGATTTTCCAAAACCCTTGAAAAACAATAAAGATGAAATCTTTTTGGCACTTAAACTCTTTTAAAAACTTGCTTTTAAAACCAGAGAATGGGAGAAAATCAGCTCTGAAAATCTTGGCTAAAACCCCTAAGAGTTGGGGTATTTATAGCCCAAACAGAAAACTAACTGTTAGGCTGATGTGGCAGCCTGACAGGCTACCGGTCGACCGGCCCGGTCGACTGCCAACGGTCAGAAATGTGACCGTTGGACAAACCACGGTCGACCCAAACAAACAGAGAGCAGAGCTCTCAGACCCGGTCGACCCTGACGGTCGACCGTCCCAAAATCTGCCAAACGTGCACAGATCTGTGCACGTCGGTCGACCGACCCGGTCGACCGACTTCATCCCAAGTCGACTAGGTCAGTTGACTAGTCGACTGGTTGAAGCCTGGAACAGAAAACTGGGTCAGAAAAACAGTTTAAAAATATTTTAAAAAATCTTTTAACTCTTCTAAAAATCCACAAAACTTGTTTTAACATTTTATATTGAAACACAAACAAGTGATAAAAATTTCAAGACATATATCAATCATATCAATTCATTTTTGAGTCTTACAAATTTTATCAAAACCAACACTTGTATTTTTATCAAACTTGATTTTTCAATACATGAATAGGAAAGTCAAAATAAGTTTGTCTAGCAAGTTTAAAGCATGTATGTATATCTAGAACATATCTAATATACATAAAAATAAAGTAAACTTGTTTTGATCTACTATTCATGAAAACCAAAACTAAACATAAAACGTGTGTGTTTGTGCACTTGAGCATATCAACTATTCTTATCTTTACAAATGGATCTAAAACACACTAAACTATGGATACCTAAGTCTTCTTGACGATCTTCATCTTCAAGGCGACTCGATCCACAAACACCGTGATCCATGAGCTAGGCAAGGTATGATCTTGATGCTTTGGCCCTGGAATCACCATGAAAAGCTTCTAAACACCTTTGTTGAAGCTAATCACCAACTAATATCTTGCTAATGATCTGAAACTTAAAATCACAAGAATATTAGTAAACATAACTACATGAGTTAATCATCATCAAAACTAGGGTGGAAGGCCTTTGGGCCAACAATCTCCCCCTTTTTGATGATGACAAAACTCATGGAGTTATATATGCATGGATTAAAGTTAAGCTTCAAAGAAGCTCCCCCTTAACTCATGCATAAAACAAATAACATAAATATGCATGAATGACAATGCATAAAAAGATGCTCTAGATATCAAATGAAATATTCAAAACAAAACATGTTCTAGAGATCAATTAACATTAAACTAAATTAAACATAATATATGCAAAAACATAACTATGCATATATAAATCATGAACAAATCATTTTGAGCTTATAAGATTTATATAATGCATGTTAAACTCACAAATAATTCTCCCCCTTTTTGTCAATCATCAACAAAAGGGTAAACAATCAAACAATAAAATGAGGGGTAAAAATCTTTCTCCCCCTTTTTGTCAATCAAAACAATTAAAACAATGTTCTCCCCCTTTTTGTCTAAAACAAAGTCAATAAGGGGTGACTATAAAAACATGATATCAATTAATAATATGTCAAAGTAGCATCTTGATACCAATTGAAAGTAAACAAAGATCAATAAATGTTATATGCTATATACATTCATGAAGAGGAAGACGCTAAGTTAGCTTCCCTACACATATGCATTACATGAAAGAGGGATGTTAAGCCCTAATTCACATAACACACATTATGTAATGCATAAGAGGAGATGTGAAGCTCCCCCTACACACGTATACCACATAAAGAAGAGATGTTAAGCTCTTCAATACAAGATACACTCATCATGAATCTATATGTAGAAGAGATGTTAAGCTCTCCTTGCATATAGTCAATATAAATCAAAACTTTTGTATTTTTCTTTAAAACAAATTTTTAGATACCAATTTAAAACACAGACATCTTGATATCAAAAGAAGGTATTTTTCTTTTAAGAATATGATATCAATTTAAACTTTTTATTTTCTATCATAAAGTACGGGAGTTGAAATACAAATACCAATTGAAATATGAAAATCGAATTTTCTCTCCCTTTATGAAATACCAACAAAAACTATGCGTAGGCTTGAAATAAGATACCAATTGAAAACTAAATCAATTGAAATAAAGTTGAAGCTCAAGCTCTAGCATAAACAACATTTGTGCTCAAGATATAGAAATATAATAGCACAAATAAAACAAGTATATGTGTATGAAATAGAATGAGTACCAATCACCAATAGATGATACCAATTGAAAATATACATACACAATAAACATATGAGTATACAAATAGATCAAAATGATACCAATTGAAAGAGTTCAATGATACCAATTGACATAACAATAAGTTCAAGTGTATACATCATATTACTATACCTCCCAATCAGGTTCAAGTTTTAAATGATTTTCATTTTAAAGCATGCATGAACATGATCTCCCATCCATCCTCCCATTAAGGGTAGGGGTTTTCAAAAATAGATTTGAAAAATAAGCTTTGTTTGAAAAACTCTACCAAAAGAAGAATACGAACTAGTTAAATGAGAAATCTTGTTAACTAGTACGAAATCCTTCAATCAAGGAATAAACTAAAATTAATTTTCATAAAAAACATGTAAATCACATAGCACTTGAAAACACTCAATATTCAATAAAGTTCATACATGCTCATGAAAATATACTCATGAGAAATATTTTTTTAAAAAATTGTGAGTGTACAAGTAATGTGTGACATGGCATTATGAAATTTCCAATTAAGCTCAAAATTCCTTAAACAAGAAAACATGAAAATCATCAAAACTTATTTAATCTTCAAGGTATATGTATGTCCTATACAAATTAAAGTGTACATACATATCCAAATACAACGAGTCCACAAAGATATATGCATGAAGGCACGTGGCTCAAAAGAATGTATATGTATAACAATAATTTGAATAAAATAGACATATACATGAAGTTAAACAAATAAACACGAAATCAGAAAAACTAAATTTTCACCAAAACAAATTTCATTTCAAGGCATATGTATGAATTGTCAACACAAAAAGTATACATACATATCCCTAAACACAATTGAGTCCATATATATAGATTTGCATGAAAGGCAAATGACTCAAAGGGTATACATGTATATATTAAAGTTTGGCAAAATAAACATATACATGAAATGAAAACTCATAAAACAAGTCCAGAAATAGGAATACAAGTTAAAATGCATGAATCATCAAAACTAGACTATACTAGCACATCTAATGGGTTCAAATAAGCATTAAGCACAAATATATATAAAGATTTATTTGTGGCCCACTATATGTACAAGTATAAATCCTAGTCTTAATGAAAACTAACAATTAAACATATATTCAAATCATTAAGATCAAAACACGATATAAATAAACATGAAAAACATAAACATGATTATTAAGAAAATTCACATGTTATTAGAACTATGATATACGCAATAGCAACCAAATAGTGAGAACACAAAAGAATTTATCCATATTAAACATGGGTGTCTCAAAATAACTAAACATGTATATCACAAATCTAATTAACGTGGCATTTTCATACTAATCACTAAACAATGAAACATGCTATAAATAATGATCATGAAAAGCATGTAAGCAATAATTAGGAGTTAGGAATCGTTACCAAAACCTAGAAGGCAACTTTCCTTGTCTCCAAAAAACATGGTGGTCATCTCCACCAAACCTCCCTTGAAAGTGATGCATCCAAATAGTTTCCTTTAAGCACGGAACGCATCCACTCCAAGGTACGGCTACTCTCACGTCATGTGAGAGCCCACACCTACATTAAATAAAGGAGGGGTAGTCTTTGGTACCCATATCTTCTTGGGTCCATGGGGGTTAGTACCTTCTCTAACCAAACAAACTTCTTTGCTAAATTATCAACATGTATTCTATCATAGCAAAATTTAGAAAGGTGGCCCATACGTCCACAATGTGTACAAGTGTACACATGAGCATACTTGTGATGGTGTCCGTGAGGAGCATGTGTATGCCGTGATGGGTGTGCATGCATAAAAGATGGAACTTGTTTCTTTCGAACCAAGGTTTCCAAACGTGAGTGGTTCATGGCACATTGGCTCATAGTGGAGCCCAAACAATCAACCTTCTTCTTAAGCAAACAAATATCATCATTAATCTTAGAAGAAGAAGTGTGGCATGTAATAGGTGAAGTGTGTGATACTACCCTAGCATGGCAAACATGTGCATCAATCTTATTTTTCAAACAATCATTTTTCTTTAAACACACATCTAAATCATTTGAAATAGAAATAATTTTATTTTTCAAAGCAACATTCTCTTTTAAAACAAAATCAACTTTTGGAGACAAATTTTCATTTTTCTTCAAATAACATGGCAATCATTTTAGATTTTAAAAACTCATTTTCTTTAAAACAAGGTCTAGTTGAGATTTCAATGAATCCCTTTCATTATAGACCTCAACCTTCTCTTGCAAAACATTGTTAAGTCTAGAATGCAAACTTTTATTTTCTTTTTCAATTCCTAAACTTTTCTTTTTCAACAAATTATATTTTTCAATTAATTTTCACAAACAATTGATAGTTCTTCATTTAAAGCATGGGGATCAACATAATCATCACATGAAGAACTAGCATCAAAACATCTAGTTGAGATTCCGATTGTACCTCAAGGGAGTCATTCCCTGGACCGTATAGCTTTGTTGCGGCTCGGATTCATCTCCACTAGATTCCTCTTCTTGTTAGATTTGCAATTGAAGCTCGGAGGTGGTGATGGTTGTCAACTTGTTCCACACTACAAAAGCGGAATCAAGGTTAGAAACACACAAAAGATAATCTTTAGGTAATGTGCTTCTAATGGCCTCTAGGGCTTGTGCATGGCCCCTATATGATTGCTATCACTAAGGAAGGATTCCTTGGTAATGGCAAGGTGAACCTTGTAGCCTAAGGTTTGTAAATAATGGACATCTTAGTCTTCCAAACAAGAATGTTGGAAGGGTCAAAACTAGGTGGGGTCATGAAGTCCATGGTAAAAGCTATATGTGTGCAAACACGCAAATGCAAACAAGATTAGCAACCAAATGGATCTCACTCCTAGGATGTTAAGCCTAAGTATCAGGAACACTAGCTCTGATACCAATTGAAAAACACCTAGAGGTGGGTGAATAGGTGTACTTGCTAATCTAGAAACTAAATGCACTAAATGCGGAAGCTAATGCAAATTATTGCAAATACACTTAATACAATCAACAAGTGTAGCCGAATTCCCCGTGAAGGGCTCTGGGACTAACTCCTCTTGATTCCCCTTGAATGGGTTGAGGTGCTATGTGAAGCTCTTGTTAAGTACAAGTGAGGCACACACAAACAACCAAGCATATAAGATGATATATCAATATAAATATATGCAAGGCACAAATGCAAGCAATGTATGATATGAACAATGAATGATGCTTTGCACAAATAAAAGAGAGAGAGAGTTGAGAGACAATGGATCAAACGCAAAAGGCCAAGATATGTTTCGAGGTTCGAGCCCCTAGCTCTACATCCCCGCCTACACCACCGTGTAGGATTTCCAATCCACTATCTCCCACCGAGGGAACCTCTACCGAAGAGGATTTGTTACAACAAGGGAGTACCGAACTTCTCTCTCAAACACTGCCTCACAAACGAGGGGTAGGCCCGTAGCCAATACAACAACAACGCCTCTACCGAAGAGGGTTTACAAACCAAACTCCACCTCTCACTAGAGGGAGCAAACCAATCACCCGATCACCTCTACCAAAGAGGGATACAAAAAGAACAAGGGTGTACAACTAGTGGTTTCTTTCAACCACAAACAATCTCTCTTTTCTTTTCTCTTTTCTACAAAACAAAGATCCTAATAGATTAGGATAGGAGATATAGCTCAAGTGTGAAAATCAAGGTGTTTTTGGAAACAAGCAACAAAGAAAATACTTGGGAAAACTCTTGTAAAAGATAGAGAATGAAACCCAATACAAATATCCCAAATTCATATTTTCTTTGATTTTCCAAAACCCTTGAAAAACAATAAAGATGAAATTTTTTGGCACTTAAACTCTTTTAAAAACTTGCTTTTAAAACCAGAGAATGGGAGAAAATCAGCTCTGAAAATCTTGGCTAAAACCCCTAAGAGTTAGGGTATTTATAGCCCAAACAGAAAACTAGCC